>SDVV010014240.1:0-14860 GCA_016164225.1 Gammarus roeselii | reverse complement strand
TCACTCACCTCGCTCCCCACTCTGACACATGCTCGGCTGTCAGCATAGAAACTCTGCACTGCTTTCAACAGGTGTCCGCCCACTCCATACAAACGCAACACCCTCCACAGCGCTTCCCTATCAATTCTGTCGTATGCCTTCTCCAGATCCATGAAGGCCCAGAACACATCCTTTCCTTTGGCAAGGTACTTCTCACATACCTGTCTCACTGCAAATATCTGATCGGTACACCCTCTACCACTCCTAAAGCCACACTGTTCCTCTCCAATTGCGCAGTCCGTACTGTCTCTAATCCTTTTGATCAGCACTCTCCCGTACAACTTACCAACAACACATAACAATCACAAATAATTAGATAAATATTAACCTAGAAGCAAGACAAGGAAATGTTAAAAAACAATAGTGAAACGATTTGAAATATCACCGTCTTGATTCGGTTCATGTGCAGAGTGCAACCCCTGAAATTTATCAATCATCCATCACAATAGAATACATATATAATAGCTACCTATATTTCATTACAAATAGCTAGCTACAACATGCAACAGTTAGCTGGTGGGACAACACCATGTTCGTCAGTCAGCGAAAGGAGGATTCTAGTGTTGCACTATAAAAAATTCAACTAAGCGCAAACAAATTCAATATATACATACCGATACAGACACTAGACCGAATGCCCCAGAAAGTGGGGTGGCCGACAGCAAGGCGCACCTCACACCCTCCTACACTCTCACTCACAACTTAGCCCTTAAGTGCTGAATATATGAAAGCAAAAAATATAAAACCTAGTATTTTGCAAATGTCCTTTCAACTTACAGCCTAGATAAAAATTTAGGCTGAATACTCGAAGTCAAGCATTGAAGGTAGTCAGCTCATCATTCCAACATAGCTACTATTAACATCTATTGTTGCCAAGCATGGGACCCTAGAATAGATTATAAAGACGGGGATTTCTAGCGCGTTGGCGTCAATGGCATGCAACACTAACCCCAGCCACTCAACCCTCAAACCATTCTGTCTCCTAGACTGTGATAATTACGACTGTGATGATTACGAAGGGTGATGATTACGAAACTACTTGAAAAGGTTCATTAATGAAGCGCGTATAATATAGCCGGAAGATGGCATACACTGGAAAGAGGTCTTCATAGTCCGACACGGACGGAGGAAACGTCTCATTCCACTGATATCTGCTGTATCAGTTCCAGTAAACAGGTTACAGAATACTAGAGCAGACTCACCCTTAAACCTGGCTATGAGCTGCGGTGACACTGTGGTGTAGAACTGCAGCAGCAGCTCGTGTCTTGTGGATACTATCGCCTCTAAACACTTGGCGGACGCACGACGGACCTGCACATGAGGCAGCACCAGTTGTCATACGCGAGTCATCATGTAGCCAGGTCAGACATTTCGCTGACTAAATTCAAGAGCCATCATGTAGCTAGTTGTGACTTGTATCTGACTAAATTTCCAGCTATATTATATAAAATCTAATTATGGACAAAAAAGAAGTGGAGCTCTGTGTACAGTGTATAGTTCTTAAGCCATAAAATGCAGTCCGAACGTTGGGTTGTTCACACAGATTAGGAAACCCGCGCTGGGTTTAGACCATCGCCATTGATAATTTCGTAATATGAATTTCGACAAACACTTTGATACTATGCATTTCAAGAAGAAGAAACAATGTACTGAGACACGACTTTCGCCATAGTTTTATTCCAGTGTTACGTCAGACTGACGGACATAACTAGAACATTTTGGAATCAGGAGCAGAAGACTTAAGATGCTAGGCGTGTGAGACTTATTATTCTCAGCTAGGGCTGAGACAAACATGTCTCTTTCACCCCTTGAAAGGCAGAGGGTTCTACATAGAATTGTTGGAGACGCAAGAAAATCGAACACCAATTAATAGCTGTTCTCAGTATCTGCGCTAGTCGGGGACGCACCTTCCAACTGATGTCATCGTCATCGCTGTACTCATCGTCCTCCTCTTCTTCCTCGTCGTCGTCAAGATCCATACTGCCGTTGTCGTCCTCGTTGTAATCATCGTAGTTGTAGTTTGGATCGTGAGTTAGCAGACGAAGGCAGACTTCCAGGATCTGAGCACGGGTGAACATCATTGGCAAGCATTGCATCAACATCTTGTAGTATCCGAGTCATTGACTGGGATTTTGAGGAATTAACAGATACAAACAATACCACGAGCGAAGGCTGGTTATGTTAGCTGGTAGCTATAGCTGAAAGTCACGAAGAGTATCAGTTCTTCCCCATCGATGTAAGCTGCTCAGGTTATACCATTCGCGGAATTGAGTTCCAAGTAGTTTCCACCAAATTATGAGGGGGGCTAAGGTTGGCTGACACAGAAGAAGGAAGCGCTCGATCTCCACGCCCCATAACCGTCGTGTCCTTGCCGGGGCTCGAGCTCGCGACATGCAGCACCGCAGGCTGGCCCTACAGTCGAGAACGCTAACCACGCGACCACGGCGGCCAAAGATAATAAATGCATCGAGATAACATAATTGAACAGTAACCTATGACAGCATCCAAGCAGAAACATCACATATTGAAATGGCTGATCATATTTGTTCCCAATTTGGACTGGGAACGTCACTACACAAGGACGAACACATCTCAAAATTGCACCATCGCCCACTAGCTACCCTACGAGTGTCTCGGCAGCAAAACTATAATGGTCCATCATCAGCGTTGGTCAACGGGAACACGTGACGCATTAACAGTGTTACAACCGATGGCTACTACTATCTATTAGGATTGTAGTAGCCATCGGTTATAACCCAACCAATAATACCCGACTAGCCATCACATCTCGCATCATGCCTCTCTCTCTCTCTCACCTGTTGCAAATCTGGGGTAATGTCCTGAGGGCAGCGCAACACGAAGGCCTCAAAGGCTGCGAGGCAGTGCTCCCTGAGCTCATCATCCTCGGCCACCACAAACACAAGCAGCTCTGGCATCACCGCCACCAGCTCCCGACCGAACCGGTGGCCTGCCTGTCGTCTGAGGGAGGAAGGTAGCAGTAGAGTAAAATCAGTAACACAGCTAATAACACGGTATAAGTAAGGAGATTGTAGACGCAGAGGTGGAGATACACCTCCTCGGCTTTCATTACAGATGGACAAGGTTATTCAGCAAATGGAGTTGAAACTCTCTTACTGACATCATATGTAAGGAGGGAACACTACGTCTATACTTTGACCTTCACTTCAATGGAACCCCGTAACATAAATCATGTAGAATTCCATGCAACTATTTGGGTACTGCAACAAGATGAATTCAAGCTGCTAGCAACAAGGAGGGAGTAGGGCCTCTTCGACCAACAGGATCAGTATTGTCACGAATACTCATCTTGTTTGGTAGATCATGATTTATATCAGGAATTCATTCTAGATTAGACGCCTAATTATGACTGAGCTTTCTGCCAGTTACCACAAAATTTTGCTATCAAAAAACTCCATCATCTAGTTGACTAAAGTAGTTCTTAGATATATTGTATACCTTGCACCAGGTAGCCTAGATGCTGTCAAAACTTAGCTCCTTGCAATCATTTGCAAAAGATCCTACTTCACAAACGAATATCGACATCGGTAGCAAAGTATAGCTTTCCTCATAATAAACTGAATGTGGAAGCAGAATCAGGGCTACAACTTAACTTATAGGTTGCTAGCAAACTACCCATACAGATGCGAGATGAATTAGCAGTAGAGATAATGCTCAAGACAGACGATCACACAGCTACGTGTGCACAGAACAAAGCAACACTCACGCTATGGCGGCGACACACTGAATGTATGTGCGCACTATGGAGGCCTGCCCAGATGAAAGGCCCCCTACGTTCTGTACGCTCTCGGTGAGGTGGCTGTGAAGATGCTCCATAAGGCGCATAAATGTGGCGTTGGAGCAGGACACAACGAGGAGGGAGAGGGACACGATGCTTCGCTTGCGAACTGCAAGTCTGGTAGGAAAAAATAAGTAAAAGTTAGTTGCTCTGACTCCAAACCCCAGTGTCACGAAAAAATGTTTTTACCTGTAATGTATAGGAAGAGAGGTAGAGGAGGTAAGTGAACTGAATGTGGAAAGCAGAACTGAGGAGTTCCAGCAGACATTGAGGGAGGAATATGAAAACGTGATAAGGCAGGGCCTGAGAGATGTTTAGGAAGGCTGAGAGACGTTTAGATAAGCGTTGTTGAGATGTGCAAAAAAAATGTATGCGCTCTGTGGGCGAGTGCAGAAGGAAGGGCTGCGAGTGGTGAAACAAGGAGGTCAAACTTGCGGTAGCGTTGAAGAGAAGAGTCTTTTAGGAGTGGTTGCAAGCGAGGTCGGTGGTAGCCTATGACCGGAGGTGAGTGGACGTAGGCCTAGAGGTAGACTGAAGTTTGAGTGGATTTGAGTGTGTGAAGTAGGCGTTATGAAGCAGAAACAAGAGTAGAGGAAGCAAAAGAGTGCGTAATGAACAGGCGTGAGTGGAGAATAGTTGTAATGAATGATTGTTTTTACACTGCCCTAACATGCTTTTCCGACATTTGTATCTCGTTGAGAAACGGGATGGTCGTGGGTGTGGGGGGCCCGGTCACGGGCCCCCCCCCACAGTGTGACTGGTTTACCCCTGTCATAGGAGTAAACCAGTCACACTGTCGGGCACTTCTGCTGTCTCAGACCTCTGACCGCACTTATGACCCAGAGCGTGTGTTGCGGAGTCTACCGGCCGGACCCTCTAGAGCAAAAGAGCTAAGTTGTGAGAGTGTCTGAGAGGAATGTGAGGTGCGCCTTGCCGTCGGCTACCCTCCTACCTGGGGGATTCGGTCTAGCATCTATAATGTACACTTGCAACATAATTATTCAATTTAAAAAATTAAAACGAATGGACATCACTTCTTCATTATGACGGTTTGTGGCGCCGTAAACTATTGTTCACCCATATCAGGGAACGTGAGCCGAGGTTTACCCAGCGTAGAGCTATGACAGATAATTGACGTCACAAACCTCAACTTCAAGAGGTATAATCTCGCAAACCGTTTTAATCTATTTGAAATATTTACTGGATCACATGGTAGTCGCCACTGGAGGACCTAAATGTTTGTGTTAAGAATGTAGTGGTGGAGAATGTGGTAGAGCGGTATGGCGTACCAGGTAAAATTGAAAGTGGAGAGAAATTAATAGGATTACAAATGGAGCGGGAGTTGGTGATGCAAAGCAGCTTGTTCAAACAGAGAGATATCTACAATTTCACATGGGTACAGATGACCTAAGTGCGCGCGGATGAATTTAGTGTTACTTTTTATGAGAATGGTGGGGAGGCTGTTGGCTAAGAGGTGTTGAAAGGGAAGGTTGTAGGAATGTTGGATCATCTACTGGTGGAAGGAAAATTGAGAGTGGAGCAAATGTGGAATAGGAGCAAATGAAAGAAAAGAGAAAGAGTGAAGGAAAGTGAAGTGGGTGTGACACAAAAAGCCAAAACGCTCCAGCAAGCGTTGAAAGAGGAATATGACAGAGAACAAGGCCAGGGGAATGTGGAGGAATAATGAAAGACATTCAGAGAAACGGTGTTGAGATATTGCTGAAATGTATGTGGTGTGCACCGCGTGGGCGGGTGTAAGGGGAAGGGTTGTGGGTGGGGAGCCGATGAAGTTAAAATAGTGTGAGGCAGAAGTAAATAACGTTTGAGGAATGACTGCAGACGAGGTCGGTGTTGGCCTGTGATATTTATAAAGTAGAGAGAAGGGAAAAGAGGCAAAGCATATGGTGAAGAGAGTAAAGAGGGACGCTGATACTAAGTGGGTAGAAGGTAGTGCGATAATTTTAGGAGAATACGAATATGTTTTGTTAGAGAGTGGAAATGTACAAAAGCTGTGGGCTGGGAATTTTGAGGAGCTGTTCAATGATGAGGATAATGTCAGAGGCTGACATAGTTGCAGTGGATGGTGGCGCACAGATGCCGGTTTGGGCGTAAGAATTGTTGCTGACATAACTGAGGAACAGGTGCATGAGGCGGTAGAATTGATAAATACAGGAAAGACCCTGATTTGGACAGCATTGTGACTGAGTAGCTGAAGAGGAGTGGAGTAAAGGTAGTCGAATGGTTGGCGAGGCTACTGAATCTGCGGCGTGTATCGGGAGTGATGCTTTTTGAGTTGCGCAGAGATTGGTCGGTTCCGTCGTAAAAATAGAAGCAAAATGCAATTAACAATGAATAAAGAAACTCAAGATGCACCAGTTTGCTTTGTGTGGTGGGTGAATTGTACGGAACAGTGCTAATCAAGAGGATTAGGAGAGGACGGAGGAGGCGATTGGCGAGAATGGTAGGGTGTGTGCAGCTCAGGTTTCAGCAGGGAGACAAGTTGGTGATGAGCACCCTGGTAGAGCAAGCATATTTTCCGAGCATTTGAGAAACTTGGAAAAGGCAAACGACATGCTAGACAGAGTCGTTGTGGGGAGCAACTTGTTTGCTTAGTGGGCGAAAATTTGGTAAGATCGGTCCCGAGTTTCCATGTTGGCAGCAGAGCTTGTGTCATAGTAGGGAGTGAGGCGGCAGCTTGGTACCAAGTGAATGTAAGACAGACAAGTTGCGTAATGTCTCCCTGGCCGTTCAATCTCTGCATGGATGGAGTAGTCAGGAATGTGAATGCAAGTATAATGGGTCGAGGTTCCGAGTTAGATGTAAATGGGCGGGGTTGGCAGTTGAGTCAGTTACTGTTTGCGGATGATACGGCACCAGTGGCCGATTCGAAGAAGTTGTGAAGATCGATGTCAGAGTTTGGAAGAGTGTGTAAGAAGAGGAAGCTGCAAGTAGATATGGGTATAAGTGAAGTTATGAGATATTCGAGGAATGAAGATGGTATCGAAATCAGTGTCCGCTCGGATGGAGATTTATTTGAGGACGAACGATGATTCAAGTACGCGGGCTCTCATGTGAAGTATAGAGGAGCAGTGGAAACTGAAGTAAAATCTAGATAGAGAGTAGTGTGTGAAAAATATTGGATGAACTGCAAGTAATGAAGCAAAGGGCAAAGGGTATGGAAGCAAGGAGAGTTGTTCAACTACGCTCAACGGAGCTGAGACGAAGAGGGCGAAAGCGGATGAGAAGGTTGAATGTTTTCGAGATTAAATGTTTGAGAGGCATGACTGATGACGCTGAGGTACAGAATCAATCATGACATTGTTTGAACAGAAAATAATAACTTGGAATAAAGCTGCCAGACTCACACCATTGTCTTCAATCGCCTTTATTTTTTTTTAACTTTATTAACAAGTTTACACGATGAAGTTAGCCATAAAATAAGTTTTATATCATAAATCAATACTGATGTTCAAACTGAAGATACACTTCATACCTATTTAATACAGACAACAAAGCACAGACTCTGAGACTTATGACTATAGGGAAAATTTTAAATTGTAGGAGACTAAGAGTACACCTACACATATTCCTAGACTTTAGACTTTAATAACTTGGGTATAGTTTACATGTATACATATATAATATTTATGCCTATGCCTATAGGCTCTAATAGCTTAGAACCAACTTCAACTAAGTACTAACTACTAACCGATCTAATTGAATGCAAACTAGAAATATAATAGAAATAATACGAAAAGGCCTCAAAATGACATTGACAGTTTATAAATCATAAATTTATAATCTAATCTAGAAAACAATCATTAGCTACTACTAATCATTACAGCCCCTATTACTATTTGACTGTGAATATCAGAACTTTTCACAATTTAAATCAATTTTTGACGATAAACCCCAATTATGCCAGAAAAGCATTTTGCTATAAAAAAAAACCTTTTTATCCCACCCTGCAGGAATACCGAAATTTGGGTGAATGGATAACGTGAAGCAGGATTCATGGAGGCTCTAGAGACGTTAGTGGGGAGGCAGGTTCGAGTGCCAATGTTTTCTAGTGCACTGGAATCTATGTCCTTCTGGCACCGGACGTCAAACTAGCAACCAGTGTATATAAGTCATCGACCAGTCATCGCCCGCCTTCGGAATTGCTGCGGCTCGCGGTATGCTCAAGACGATACAATTGTAGGGAGATGTCAATAAAGTGTTCAAATCAAAAGGAATCTAAAAAACGCTGATCCTCCAGGATGGAGGACTCTATCAACTAGAAAGATCAAGTAATTAAAAAATAACGTAAGATTTCAGCCAAGAGATTGGTGTCTCTAAGGTGGCTCATTAGTGGTTCCTCATTGAATTGCTTCCGAGGGAACGTAGTGAGCAATGAGCGGCGTATAAGTAAGGTCTAGAAGCAGGTTCCTAGGGAAGTGGGTGTGTCGACATTCCGTTCATGTTGGGCACTCTGGTAAGACATGGGCTATTGTAAGAGAAACGAAACAGTTCATGCGGTAAGGAGGAGGCGACGCCTACATTAGGTGCCTGTGCGTTTGTCTACCATGACCTTCTCTCAATCCGCTTAGAATTATCTCAGCCCGACGGTATGGAATGTTGAAAGAGACCCGGGGTGTTGGTGCGTCTTCGATAGGCGCATTTTTTTTATCTCATGGGAACAGAGACCATTCCATGTTCCATTCATTTCGTACAGCTCTTTTGATCGCTGAATAAGTCTCTATACGGAAGAGGGCGCTGTACTGCTGAGTCGGGTGCCACTGCACGTTGCGCCGCATCGTTCGCCCGCTCATTACACACAAGCCCATATTGGCCTAGAACCCAGCACAAGCAAACGTTCTTGTTCCCGGAGCATAATCTTGCAAGCCAGCACAAGATGGCTTGAATAACAGGGTGGTAATTATTGAAGGCTTCCAGAGTCTGAAGTGCACTAAGCAAATCAGTAAAGACTGAAATATTGATATCTGGAAGGGTACCGGCCACCAAGAGGGCGTAGGCAAGGGCCGTGAGTTTGTTAGTGAATTTTGATGATAATGGGGGAAATCGCCAAGCGACAACGCACCCGAGAAGTACCACTGTACAGCCTTTAGCATCGTGGGGACAGCTCACGGCGCCGGACGCGTTAGACAACGCTCCCATAGTTCAGTTTGGAGCGGATGATAGCACGAGTTGAAATACGATGCTATATCTGAAGAATGACCGAGTGCTGCAAGCAGTCTATTTCAAACTGTTGCACGTGGAATTCCGAGGTTAGTTTCTGGTCGAATATTAGACCTAAAAATGGACAAATATTCGACCAAAAGTTGCATCTGATAGATCTCTCGGAGGCCACAGCGCCAGGTTGTATCGTATACCTTCAGAAGGTTAAAGAAAGCGCAGCGTGTTGCTTACGGACCAAGACCCACCCTGCGTCGATAGCATTTTTCTAGAACCGAGTTGTAATTGGGAGAAGAGTGAGTTTGCTTCTAGTCATCGGGTAAGTCCAGCACTCACGATCTTCAGAGCTTTCACTACACACGAAGTGAGGAATGTCGAATGGTACCAGCACAGTTCATCAGTAGATGGAATAGGTTTGAGGAAATACAGAACCACTAACTTCCTCCACTGATTTGTTTAAGGGCGGGTGGACCAGACTGTGTTGTAGAAGGATGTAGGTGGCCGAGCATCTCGTAAGAAATAAGATCCTCACCGGGTGCAGAAGGGTTGGAGGCGCAAGTTGTACCCAAGTGATTAATTCATTGTACGCTACGAGACGATTTGTGGAGACATCCAGATAATTTGGTTCCGCACTGCTATGCGTTATGTAAAGTAGGACTATGCCCAGAATCTGAGTTAACGAAGAAGTAATGTGTTGCAAACTGTTTCGAGACTTCCTGCAGGTCGGTGTGGATGGAATAAATGCTCATCCTCTTCCATCCCCAACCTTAGGGATGGAAGAGGATGAGCATTGCATTTTCCAGTCGGTTTTGATACGCGGGACCGCAATTCAGACATGGGTGTGTTCACATTGATGGATGATGCACAGTTCGTCCTATGATTCTCTTTGAGATAGGAAGGATATATTAACCCGCGCCTGTTTCGGTGTGTCGGCACGCTTTCGATGTCGTTTGGCAAATTTTGCATGGATCATTCCACCAGCGCGTCCTAATTTTACGTAGTATTTCTATGGTTATAGGATTAGCTGCAGTCGGCGGCGCGGAGAAGAACATCATCAAAGTATTCCACCATCTCGTCACAGGATACACCCCGAGGTGGAAAGGGGATGTTGTGCAAGCGGTGACGATTGCCGGTTGGTTTTACGCATTACGTATTAGCGAGCGGTAGATGTACCTTAAGTAGCTATGAGAAGTAGTGATGGTGATGGGAAAGTGATCACTACCGTAGGGCTCCTCCGGCACTTGCCGAGCAAAGTCTGGGGAGAGGTTGGAGAGCAGAAGGACAAGTCAATAGCCGATACCGAGGGCGTCTGAGTATGAAAGCGCGGCGGTTCTTCAGTAGTAATCAAGAAAAGCAATTTCAAAAGATAGGAAGAAGGTTTATACGTGTCCTCCATGTCCGCAGCTGCGCCCCTCCCAAAGGGTGTGATTGGCGTTCAGATTACCTATAGAGGTAAGGCGCGGAACGTTGACAAACAAGGTTACCTAGTAGTGCGCATGAAACTAGTTCATTGGAAAATATATATGAATACAAAACGAGTTATAGGGCGTTTTGTGCTCACTTTGCGGACTTTTGCCTGTCGAGTAGTTAGAAGGAGGATTTGGAGTACAAGAAATAGCTTGATTAACTTTTGTGGCCAGGCGTGTGATTTGTATAGCCCCAGGAGGGTCGATTGTCTGCGCCCGTGTATCGGTCCGCTTGTCGACAGTCAGTTGTCTATTGATTACCTCGTTTATTAACGGCTGGCGAGTCAGTGGACTGAGCGGCGAGAGCGAACGGAGGGACGAGGTAAACTAACGCAAGGCGTTAGTTTACCTGGGTCCAGTGAGAGTGACCTGTACTTGATCCTCATACTTGAAGAGGCGGGGTTTGTAGCCTGTGCGTCCACGTGGCTCAACTTACTCGATAGACCAGCTAGCCCGACTAGCAGCTCTCAACTACTCTACGTTATTAGTTCGAAGCGGCCGATCGCAGCAGCAGCTGCCCCGCAGCCGAGGAAATTTCAAGACTTCAATTTTCTGGATATCCTCATACCTCTAAGTGGAGGTTGCCAGCGTGTGCTGCTCCGTAAATGATAGAGGCCGCCGATTCAGCAAGTGCCTTCACACCAGTCACAGACCCCTAGTTAAGTTACAATCTCGAATTTCTCGTTAAAGTTCTTCAGAGTGTATCAGTAATTTATTAGAGATACCTAATTTAATCAATATCCGTTATTTTGAACATACTTGAAAATTTATTACGACGTTCACCTTCTTCTTTGATCACACCTATAGTTTGATGGTTTTATAACTAATGGAAGGTCCTGGGTCCTGACGGAGTTTCTTAGAGGCAAATCAACAGTATTATAGGATTGACTAAGTTTCAATAGTTCATCATAGATAGCACGATATCCTCTTATGTTCCATTGAATGATTTGATTTGGACCTCACATCTACCGCAGATGTTCCATCTGCGGTAGATCAGCACGTCACACACGGCCAGTCGGTCGTGCTCGCCGGGTATTACCGGCTTCTCTCTTGTGGTTACAAATAAAGAAAGGGTCGTTTCTGGTTGGATCATCGTGAAGTCTGAGCAAGAGCCCATAGCGCCGGTCAGCGACAGAAAAGGAATCTCCAGTTTGGGATGATGATTGGGTGGGATGAGTATCAACAGACAATAGATTCAGGGCATTTTCCCTAGGATCATGGGGTGGAGTGGTTGAGCGAGGTAGAGACAGAGGGGCATTTGAAATTATTCCAGTTGATTTTGGGCGGTAGCAGATTGCGTTGTATCTATTCAACAAGCAATCAAGAGGAGCTTTGGAGTGAAGAAGACTGGCTAGCCTGCGTGGCTCCCAGGGGAAATCTTGGTTGAGGTTGATTCATGAAGGAAGGTGGATTTGGTAGTCGGTGACAGTAGATCACGGACTTTCACCATCCGAGGCTGGTGCGAGATGAGCTGAGGTGGTAGCATTTCATGTTTCATTCCTTTTAGTGATGGTAAGTCGTCGACCAGCTGCAGGACTCCCAATGCGCGTCGATCAGCAGCTGAAGGACGGAGCGAGGATCTCTGACGTGGTTTCTGAGATGCCGGGAGTGTGGATGACTGTCGTCGTGGGTTTCCTTAAGTTCAAGAGGGGACAGATCATGGCATTGAAGGTTAGGGGAAACCTGGTAGTGGGTATACTACTTGTCACTACTGCAAAGCGAGAAAGTCGGCGGATAAATGTATCGGTTACTTAGCATTTGGTTTCGGGGCAGGAAAGGTGCGCCGAAGTTTGAACCGAGAGCATCTCTTTTTCAAGTATGTAATAAATAAAAACAGTCGTCTCTTAACAATCTTTGTATCAAACTGGTCGATCACACTTGGGACCATGGGCGTCCTCTCCACAGCTACCTGTACCATTCCTAAATCGGCAGGCATCACTTCCATAACCTAACTTGATAGTTGTAGCTGCGCCTGGGATTAGAAATGTATTACTGGATCGAGCATTTTGTCCAGCCAATGTGAACAACGGGAGGCAGAGAACAGAGTTTGAAGGTGTAAGGACGTACACTTCAGTACATTCGTAGACTATGTTTTGACGTCGTTTCACTCAGTACATTTGATGACTCGTTCATTCGTAAGATCAGCAAGAATACGCCACCCGACGAAGGTAAATGTCAAACCTAAATTGCTTCTGTATCGAAGCCAGGAACGCAACCCATGCAGAAGCAGCAAATTAATAAGATTCTAAGGCCAGTTATATAATTGATTTCACTAGTATCAGGCCAGAAGGAAGGAGTACAATATGGAAAAATCGTATGAATTAATGCAGATACAAACAATAGGCTGAATCCCCCAGGATAGGGGTTGGTCGACCACAAGGCTCATCACACTCTCATACAACTTTACCCTTTTTGCGCAAAAGGGTCCGGCCGGAAATTCCACAACATACATTCTAGGTCACAAGTGCGGTCCGAAGTCCGTGTCAGCAACAGGGCCCGACAGAGTGACCGGTTTACCCCGCACCACCAACGGCCATCCCGTTTCTCAACGAGACGCCAAGATCGGGGAAGCACATCAGGGCAGCGTCAAAAATCAACCATTCACAACACCCTTCTCCACTCACGCTTATTCATTGCATGCTCTCTTGCTACCTTCACATTCAAGTCTTTACTTCCTGACGCCTGTTTCACAATTACCATCTACCCAAACTTTGGTCTACCATTAGGCCAACGGCCACTCGCCTCCGCCTTCATCACCTTCTCCACCCATCTCCTTTCATCCATCCTCACCTTGTGCCCGAACCATCTCAGAACACGCGAATCCACTCTGTCCTCCAACTTCTTCACCATCCCCGTTCTGATTCGAGCCACGTCGTAAGTAAACCTGTCTCTCAGCAACACTCCAGCCATGCTCCTCAAACTTTTTATCTCGAAAACATTCAACCTTCTCTTTGCTCTCCCCCTCAAGTCTCAGATCCGGATAGCACAGTTGGGACAACGATACCATCGTACAACCATCTCTTTGCTTTCATTCCCAACGTACTGCAGCTCAGTACACTCAGTACTTTGCACCCAGCACTTTACACCCCTTCTTCCCTCGCGACTCAACCTCAGTTTCCACTAGTTCAGTCTTCTCCAAATTGAACCGGCTGTTTCCGACGACCAGCTCCTGCTCTATGCATACGCTGATGTTCCAACCAGGAACGCTCTACCTGCGTCTCTCATTTTCCAATACTGCATCTCCAACTCTCGCATCAAGGTCACCTAGAACAACCACATTGAATTGACTTCCATAACTCTCATTACACTCGCTCAGGGTAGTCTGAAATTGTCGCCTCTCCTTCTCACTACTCTTGCTACCAGGACCGTATACACTCGCAAATGCCCACTTTTCAATGCCTAACCTAACTTTTACCCACAATAACTTTGAGGACACCTCTTTCCCCTCAGTAACGCTACTAGCCAGTCAATCACTCAATAACAACACCACACATACTTGTAACGCTACTAGCCAGTCAATCACTCAATAACAACACCACACATACTTGTGCCCAACCTTCAGTCACGCCAGACTTTCTTCTACTTACCATTTGAAACTTACACTCGCGCTTACCCTTCAACTTAGTCTCACCCAGCACCAATACATTTAATCTCCACCTCACAAACATCTCATAAATCTCTCGCCTCTTTGCTTTACTCGTACTACAACCATGCATTTTCAGCGCCCCTAACAATAACATTCAGAGAGGCGTGAACCTCCCCTCCCCCTGCTCTTATTGCCATCTTTTATGAAAATTTAATAGAGCAGGAGATTCCTAGCCCCTTCGCCCCGGCCCTTAGTTATGTAGTCGCCTCTTACGACACTCAGGGGTTGCGGTAGCACGATTCTGAGCTTCGGCTACAGAGCTCCCCTTTTAGTCGCCTCTGACGACATGCAGGGGTTGCGGTGGCAGAATTCTAACACCCCCGCTATGGGGGTGTTATTGTACAGATACAGATACAGACACTAGGCCGCAACCCCCAGAAAGGGGGGTGACCGACGGCAAGGCGCACCTCACACTCACACAACTTAGCCCTTTTGTGCTAAAGGGTCCGGCCGGTAGCCCCTCAACTTACACTCTGGGTCCCAAATGCACCGAGGAACCGTCGTCAGCAGCAGGGCCCGACAGTTTTCACTGGTTTACCCCCGCCGCGTCATAATGGCCGGGCCCCCCCCACCCACGACCATCCCGACAGCGGGATGCCAAGGCGGGAAAGCACATCAGAGCAGCGTCAAAATCAACCATTCACAACCATTCTCCACTCACGCCTGTTCATTGCACGCTCTCTCGCCACCTCCACATTCATGTCTCTTCTTCCCAAC
>SDVV010014239.1:0-14860 GCA_016164225.1 Gammarus roeselii | reverse complement strand
AAGAGAGATAAGTTAATGCAGCTTCAACAAAACAAATGAGGTAAAAGGAGTAACCAAGGTGAAAGCATAACCAGGAAGGGGTAGAGAAGGAGAGATAGTGAAGAGTGAAGAGTAGAAGGGTCCGAAAGGAAATTGGGTGTTCACCCCCCCGGTTGGATCGTGACCCCGTGCGACCCGTGAACCAGTAGCTTTAGGGGGGGACAGCGTAATATACTCTTGTGTTAGGATCAAAGTAATGCCCTAGTTTAAAGAGCAAAGTAATTCTCTAGTATAAGAAGCAAAGTAATTTTCTAGCGCAGGGAGCAAAGTATTGCTCTAGTGTAAGGAGCAAAGTAATACTCTAGTGTAAGGAGCAAAATAATACTCTAGTGTAGGGAGCAAAGTAATACTCTAGTGTAGGGAGCAAAGTAATACTCTAGCGTTAGGAGCAAGGTAATAATACAATGTAAGGAGCAAAGTAATACTCTAGTGCAAGAAGCAAAGTAATACTCTAGTGCAAGGAGCAAAGTAATACTCTAGTGTAAGACGCAAAGTAATACTCTAGTGTAAGGAGCAAAATCATACTCTAGTGTTAGGAGCAAAGTATTACTCTAGTGTAAGGAGCAAAGTAATATTATAGTGTAAGAAGCAGAGTATTATTCCACTGTAAGGAGCAAAGTCATTCTCTAGTGTAGGGAGCAATATAATACTCTAGTGTAATGAGCAAAATAATACTCAAGTGTAAGGAGCGAAGTAATATTCTAGTGTAAGGAGCAAAATAATACTCAAGTGTAATGAGCAAAGTAATACTCTAGTGTAATGAGCAAAATAATACTCTAGTGTAAAGAGCAAAGTAATACTCTAGTGTAAGGAGCAAAATAATACTCTAGTGTAAGGAGCATAGTAATATTGATTTATGCAGAAAGATTTTCAATTAAGTTGATTATCGATGTGAAATACTGCCTAAAGAAAGTTGATCGTAATAAAGAAAATTTGGAGATTTAATGTTATGTTTTTTTTTATGACTGATGTACAGTAGCTAAAGAAAATCGTTTATGGTCAGTGCACTACCGCATAAAACAAACTGGACTATTGCCACGTGGTATTCAAATTTAAATAAAAAATTATGACTGTGTTATGCCTGGACAAAGCTTCTTGATGGATTATAATAATTAAATTACCGATGAGTTCAAATATCGAACGGAAAAGGAACCTTGAAGATCATTCTTAATGTTCAATCATAATCTAATCAACTTTCACTTCTGTACAGTAGCGAAAAAAAAATCGTTTCTGATTTTTGATTTAGAAAAATCTTCAATTGTCATTTTTTCTCGATATTTGATTTCTTCGGATATATAATCCACATGATCCATCAAGAAACTTTGACCACCGGTTGATAACCGTGAGAAATTTCAATATGAAGTCAAATTCCACGTGGGAAGAATCTAGTCTGTTTTATCGTCTATGGATTAACCATGAACGAATTTTCATTTGCTACTGTGCATACATTTTTTATATTCCGAGGTATTTCATTCACCGATCACAGTCTGTCAATCAACAAGTTAACAGTAGGTACACCTCAGTATAGATGGTGCGTAGACCCGTGAAAAGATCTTTCTGAAATCATTACAGTGAAGCAAGAGGCTCGTGGCTACTTGTCGCAGCTCTAGTTTAGCGTCAAATGAACAGGGTTATAGCAACGAAACAGCTTCGATTATGAAGAAAGGTACATTGCGTTGTAACTGTCAGATCATGACCCCCCCTTTCCGTCTCACCAAGATGACGAGGTGTCGCACAGGCTTTCCATGATCAGATCGCAGCCTTCGCTCAGGTGTCACAGTCTACCAGCAAATCCTGGCACCGAGTATCCGATATACAGCGTTTTTTGGAAGTCAAACCCCACATTGGACCAACAACAGACTGCCTTCTATAAGCCTTTTATGCCATCCTTGCAATGCCCTTAGCCAGCAACCAATTAGCTGGGGCACTCAAAATTCCATGGCCCAGTCGGGAGTCCGTCAAGGCTGGGTTTACAGCCCATAGAGCGGCCATGAACTGTTCAAAACTGATCAGAGGTGCCAATAAACCCTCTGAATGTCACGGTGGTGACATGCCCAATACCAGTCTATTTCACGGGCTAAAATAACGGTGCGGTGGAAGGACACCGTGCAGGGTGGGCTACAACTTTCTTCATAAAATGAAGAATAAGTTGAAAACAGTGCATTTGAAATTAAAGGATTTCACATTTCCTTCCCACACTCACAGTTATTCATCAAAATGACCGCCGTCAGCTGTAATCCCTCGTCAATACAATTTTAGCAACTTAGCAGTCTTGCTAACATTGTTTTCAGCGATGAATGACGTACTTGAATAGCATGACGAAAAACAAATTTAACGAGCGTTCTATGTTGTTAAGCCATCGCATTCCCCAAAGGTAACCGACCGCTTGGTGTGTACTGAGTGCAACAAAAATTAAAGGTCCGTTCATCTTTGAAGATGCCGGAACTGGCGAATCAGTTACATTATATATTAGAGCTACGTTGAAGTGTTTAAATTAGATTATGAGCTTATTTTCAAAAATGGTAACGGGGTTTCATTGAGGGCATTGATTCAAACTGACACACCGACCCTAATAAAAATTATGATTACCGGGAAGATCAGATAATTGTTTTTTTTTGCTGAGAGGGTGAAAGGAAGGAAAGACAAGAGGTAAGAGTTATTCACGTTCATAGTTTGACTTCAGGAGACACAGTAATAACAAACCTCGAAAGAATTTCACCCAAAGGGCTTCGACTACTACCTATAAACATTTTAAATTACTGAGTATCTGTTTGGAGAGTGACTGTTGCAATGGCCGAGTACTGTCATCTGGAAACGAGCGGTGCAACATTGAATGATAACAACAATAATAATAACGTTTATTGAGTCAAAACACATCATATATGAAATTCCAAGAGTCTAATGTTTCGGACGAGAAGACGACATGGATTGTGTTGAGACGTCAAGCCCATCGGTAGCAAGAAATTTAAAATAATATCCACTTACACATATATATATATTACACATCTAACACGTATACTAATAGCCAGAAACACACTAAAAGAGCATTTCAACGGAGGTGAGCAAGAGTGAGGCCAGATCCTCCATGAAACAACTCTTGAAAAGAAACTGGCAGAGATCAAATTAAGAAAAAATAAGCATCATCTTAATAACTGATGCAGCCAAAAAAAAAACACGATAGAATATACATTTTAGGTTTGATCATGCATTGATCGAGCGACGTGCATTCTTTTATATCAAGTGGCAGAGCATACCATAATTTTATGGAGCGAAAGACGAATGATTGTTGAGCCTTAGTTTTTGTGAAGAGAGGAAAATTGACATTAATCGAAGATTTGAATCTAATAAAATGGCGATGATCAGGTTGGATCGCTGAAATTTCATGATTGAGCGGGCGGTGGTCACCAAGAACCACAGTACAGAACATCTTTATTAATGAAAAATACCTGAAGATGTCACCAAATCTGAACAATTTTTGGAAAAAAGTTATCACTGTCCGGAGAAGTTGTGGACCGCCTTCAGCCTCCTTGCATTAGTGAGGCCAGCTGATCCCCGCGCTGTCACACCGTACACCAAATGTGGGAAGATTAGTGAGAAATACAGTTTCAATAGAAAATGAGAGGGAAGCAAGGGGGACAGGTTGTACATTGCTCCAGTAAATTTATTTAATGGTTGTTGAACGAGAGATGATCATATATAATCATTTCGATAAATTTTGCTTTAGATACCCGCTTCAACTGGCAATTTCTTATATGTACATCGACACGGTTTGGCAGATTTACACGGGAGATTATCATGTAAGAAGTCTTTTCAAAATTCAAGGACAGACGATTAACGCAGAGCGACTCATCCATTTTTATTGATTCCCTATTTACCATTTCGGCAAGGTTATGAACACTTCTATCAGACGCGAATATGTTGTTGCCATCACCATAGTTCACAAAATTGAGCAAATAGGAAGAATTAGACATGTCATTAATATGGAGTAGAAACAAGAGAGGGCCCAGCACGGATCATTGGGGCACGCAGAGTGCAACATCCGAAAGAGTCGAAGAGCTACTCCCTACCACAACAAGCTGAGTACGCTGTGACAAATAGGAGCGGACCACGTCTCCAAGAACCCCGGGGTACCGAGGTGGTTCGTCTTGTTAAGCAGAATTTGGTGATTGACAGTGTCAAAAACCTCAGACAAATCAAGAAAAACTGCCATTGAGAATTCCTTATTATTGAGTAAGGTGTATGCTGGGTCAAAAAAATCCTCAATTACATCAGAAGAACTCGATTTTGGCCTTAGACCAAATTGGTGCATGCTCAGCTAATTCTGGCTGTCAAGAAATGACAAACCCTACAATACATCAGTTTCTCGAAGATTTTGGACATAAACGGGAGAGTAGAAATGGGTTTGTAATTTTTGGGACACTCTGTGTGACCGGACTTGTTTACTGGCACGACCCTTGCTGATTTCAAACAAGAAGGAAAGACTGAACTTGCAAGAGAATCATTAAACAGAGTTGTTATTACTTGACAGATGACGCCGGGCAATTGTTCGAAAATGAAGCTGTATTTCCGGAATATTTTGTGTTAACGGTTCATGGAAGTGAGCACCCCAACAGTCAGCCAAGGCTTGAGGAAACGTTGGGGCGATATTGTTCCCTCTCGAACAAGGCAACACTCATCATGCAGCTCGAACAGTGTTTTGCAGAAATGGGAGGTCCTCGCATCAACATAAATACTGTTTAATCTCCGAAAGTCTTTCAGAAACTACGAAACTTTGCTTACCAGTCTCGCAACCGAGTTTCGAGAGCGATCCCTGAATTTCTTCCTTATACGACACCTAGCCAACACAATTATGTACTCAATAAATATAGGGAAGTGATCCGTAACATCACACTGAATAACACCACTTCTAATACTAAACACCTGATTGGTCCAGAACTCTCTCTTTGGATATTTGAGCTGGGAATATGGAAATGGAAAATATTTAAACCATTTCTCAGGCATTTATCACTCATTTCTGCGGACATGAAAAGTATTTTGAAGCTCTACCCTTTTCTGAATTTTTTAGATATCCTGAACTTTGCATAACGGATTGTTGGCATGAAGTTGATGCTTTATCGCCCTAGGGTCGTTCTCGTAAGTCATGAATCAAGCCCCCACTTGATAATAGATCGCTTAGCACGTAGCTCGCAAGGCATGACGGGCTCAAAATCGGTACTGCTCGATAAAATTACACATTAATAAACAAAAAGAAATTTTCGACAGGTAAAATGCCCTAAAATATTTTTCGTTTGAATTTAATATATTGAATTCGACATTTACAGGCATCCTTTCATTCATTATCACCCCATAAGTGGCGTTGACACGAGCCACTCGACTGTGACGTCCGCAAAAAAAGTATTTGGACGCGCTTGCGCAGTCTTCAGCGAATCAAAAAAAAAAATTGGGCATTTAAAATCACATCTATACCCGCACGCACTGCTCCAGACATCAGAGACTTATGCCGACATGAAGTTTGCACGGCTAAGGCAATATTATCAGCAATGGGCTCCAGACAACGGAGAAATATGTTGACATGAAGTTCTGCACGGCTAAGGCAATATTAGCAAGCGATGGGCTTCAGACTACAGAGAAATATGGCGACATGAGACTCTACACGATATCAATTCCTTATGCCATTTTTCACCAACCGCCACAATAGACAATAGGATCCGCTCGCTTGTTCGTTGTTGACCTGCCTTATTAATCATATGCTTTAACAGCCACCCATGCCACCGAGCAACAGTGGCGGCAACAATAACAACAATACCAGGAGCCCGATCACCATAGGACAAAATAAAGAAAAATAACATGGCTCTCACTCCCATTAATGAGGCGGTAGAGGCAAGCTACTTTGACCTCTGTTTGGTCAAGTCACTGGGCAGGCGCTGCTGAGACTGAATGCTACTCAGAAGCAAACTAAACAACTCGAAGTCTTCATGGCCAATTATTCGAAGAATTAAATAGTACAAACAACAGAATATTCGACAGCTTTTGCAATCATCAGTAAGTCCGCACGAGTGATTATGTATTTTTAATAGCATAAGAAGGACGCGTTGATCAACCACCTGCGCTAGAATATGTGCGGGGGAGGAGATTTGAACAACAATATGAGACTTGAACGCACCTCCATGACAGAAAAAGGAAATGCAAACATTTTCTGTAACATGCATTGTCGTCGTCAAAACATTACTACACTGCATATGCAGTCTACAGCACTTGGGACTTATTCCCCTCAGAAATTATTTGAATTTAGAAACTCTTTTATAACAATTTCTTTGTCATAAAAACAATCGGATACACAATCGAAAATTTCTTGAGCTATAAATTTGATGACCCTTACCCTCCCGAACAAGCGCGGGAGGTCAAAGGCAAAATATCTTTATACTGACTTTGCTAATAACGACACCAATATAAGCCCGAAGCCCGTCAGAGCAGCACCCATCACTCCACAGATTCTGCAACCAGCATTTCAGTTACTCCGCCGAGTCAAGTGGACCGAAGATATGGTGTCTAAGCGTTACATATCACTCCACGAACGCTACAACCAGCATTCAAGTATCTATCCACAATAATTTATTGGCTCATTACATGTCTGAGTGGTAAATATCACTCCACGGACATTGTGACCAGCATTTCAGTTACTCTGTACGATGATTTAATAACTTTGAAGTAGTTAAAGTGACACTAATCAATCCACGGGTATTGCAGCCATTATTTAAGTTACTCTGCACGGGAATTTATTGATTTGGACTAGCCAAGGCAGCAATTATCACTCCACAGATAATACCCCTGCAGTTCAGTTTCTTGTCTTATTACTTAAAAGCGAGCAATTCCTCAAAGCGGCATCCTTCACTCCCCCGAAAATTGCAACAAGCACTTTAGTTGCCCTTCCTGAGAATTTATAATCGTGTAAGTGGCACCCGTCACTGACGGTTACTGCAAAGTGCATTTCAGTTACAGGGCATACAAATACAATTACATGTGACTCGTGAAGGTTTCAAACAACGTAACCAGGTTACGAGAGAATCTAAATTGAAAAGGTCGGTGCTCGTGATACTTTGAACAATTAATATTATTACCTATTCCAGAAACAGTGGACCACATCTGATGTTAGTATTTCGATATAGGTAATATTTATTGGACCCTACATAGTCCTTCAAATTAAATTAATGAGAACCTGGAACAAAATTAGTGAAGGTAAAAATCGAGTATGGAAATGATCGATCCTAGATCGACTTTGAGTTAAAATGATAAATTTGAATGAACACCTACCGAAGCACATTCACCCTTACCTTGGGCAACGAAGTTGTCCCCAACACTAATTTACGAACGACGGACTTGTTTCAAAATGCAATGAGGAATATTGAATCCCACTTTGTTGTCAACACAAGGGGAAGCTTTGTAACACTGTCAGTAAATGTCATACCACCGTTGCTTATTCCACATGCTACTAATAATAGCAACAATAGTGCATATGACAGTAGTTAGTGATTGTGCAATAATGGTAATAATAGAGCTGATAACTGATTTAACAACACTCACTTCTTTTGATGTCAGTGACTGATGCTTGCCTGAACAAGAACAGCAACAAGAATAGTTGTAAAGAAGTAAGTCCACGAAGGGCTAATATGGAGGCCAGTCACCGGTGACAACAGAGAAGACTACCAGCGGGTATTAAGACATGAAGCTTCTATTCCTCAACGACAGTCCACTGGAAGCTATTATGTAGGCCATCACCGGTGACTGTAGAATGGACTAGCAGTCGCTTCATGTGAATGCTGGGAGTATTCTTTTCTAGTCGGACGAGAAGGGCGTGACAGAGTGGGCGGCAGATGAAGTTAATACCCTGTTGTGACGATCTCATGTCATGGGGCAGTTCTTCACTTTCCAACATCTTCACATGGGATAGCAAACCCGAAATAACTGATATATTATGTACATGTTTCACAACTGGCAGTGCGTGACGTCAAAGTACATAGTAGTTTCAAAATTTTAATGACTGTTATATCACGCGAGTGCATTCTCTATTGCACTTATCCAATAGCAGCTGCTGCGAGGTGACTGGTATATCTTATACGGATTCCACTCACGAAATAATTCCCCTAACATTATATATAATCATCACTGTAAGAAATCTTTCACTTCTAAACAACCATCTATCAATACTTTCTCACCGACTTTTTCAATGAGCTAAAAAAGTAATATTCACCAAAGAAGTCCCTTCATCGAACACTTTTTGTATTACAGCTTATGATTTAAAACACTAAGCAGTACTTCTTAGTCACGACAAGTTTGTGCTTCCTAATATACTGATAAATCTAAAAATTTAATGAAATAAGAATTAGTAAGCATCCGGAACAATGGTCACATTTCAACAGCTATACATTTACGCTTACGTATGCTCACTTGCTTTAACACACAGTAACGGTGCGAATAAATATAATGCGACCAGTGTATCTTCCTTGAAACGCTGCGTATTCATGAGACCGCCGGAATACTTAGGTCATGATCCACCTTAGGAGAATCCCAACCCAGCTGAGAAAGAACACGATCCAACTGAGATGGATCAGGAGCCTGCTGAGAAGAATCGACCCAGCTGAGGATAAAAGCGGTCCAGTCTTATGATCCCAGTCAAGTTGAGAAACATCACGATCCAGCTAAGGAGAAGCAAGATCCAGTTAAAAAATATATTAATCCATGTGAAAATAATATTCTATCGAAGGAGAAATGAACGCTTTATGAATAATAACGATTTATAAATCATGTGAAGGGGGGGAAATCTGTCTGAAGAAAATCAGGCTGACTCTGACTTCTTTGCCGGCCGAGACATATCAACATAATTAATATTTGTAGGAGACAGCAAAATTTGAGTCCGTTTCAAAACCTTTCTAAAGTACCTAACCCATACAATTGAAAGGACTTGGTGGGTACCCCGGGGTACCTGTGAAAGCTTTGGGGTACTTGTAAACGAGCTGGAGCATTCGTGAAACGTCTGAGGCACCAGCGAGGAGTTCCGCACCGTCGTGAAGGATCCGCGGCCTCTGGTGCAGACCTTTATCTACGATTCACCCTAATGAAGCGTTTCTGCCCATCATGTGAAGATGTTCTACGTCTCTATTTTCCTATTTCTAATAATCAGTCTCATTTATTCAGCCGCGAGTCGAGGACAACGAGGCAGCTTGATAGCTGCACACCTCTTGTCGGTCTGCAGAGGGAGCTACTCAGAATCTAAATATATCTCTACTACAGCAACACGTCAAGTCGGTGGGAGGAGTAATACACAGTATGCTCAATATCACACACTTTAGATTACACCATAAGACACGCAAACCGAAGCGGGGTTCGGCAACTATACGCAACACTGGAAACGACTTAGCCCTTGCGGGGCTCACAATAACACAAACAAGATGGAAACCTATAAAACGGTATTATACACAAACAAGCCCAGACGGGGTATCATCCAAATGAGTCACCTGACATAGATTCGTTATGATTATGAAAGCGGCTCAGCAAGACTATCTTAATTAGTGTGTCCACACAGAGTATATCTACCATTAATGATATCACGCTGATACGTTAAACGGTTTACATTGATACTAATGTAAGCACTCAATACAAGCCCAGACGTGGCACTCATATTCTGAGTCACTTGACATGGACTCGTTACATGCTAGCGCTAGGGCTCTTACACAATTCCTAGGATTCGTAACCAGTTAAGATGTATCACAACGTCGAGTGTCAGACTTCTATCACTAATGCATGTCCGGCACGACTAACCCGGTACCATGACTCCTATCCCTCAAATATTGTCACCCTGAGCACACGATAACGGATACGATGGTAACCTAACTTGGATGCTACTTGACCGGGAGTGTGAAGCGCTGAATCCTGTGGTCCGGAGCGTGGTATGCCCACACGCCGTTGTAGGTGCTAAACGAACGTTCTCTTGGCACACTACAGTGCCGTAGCTCGGCGGTTAGCACCGCAGCGTGCCATTTTAACGCGTTGAGAAGAGGCCGCGTGGTAGGATGAGCTCAGCTGTCTACGAAGTTTGATGAAGAAGTTTTGATGACTAAGCTTGAACGATATCGTTTAGACGATCATGGTTGAAAAGAACGGGAGTCTATTCTACGTCTATGAACACTACTGGTTCACTCCTGCACACGGAGTTATGAACCAAAATAAATATATAGTCTTTATGGTGAGCTGTGGATGACACTAGATGACCACGGCGGAGACTACGGCTAAACTAGTGAACGGCTAGGGAAGGCGGAAATTTACGGAACGGCGAGCGACGGACGGCGCGGCGTCGCGGAGGATGCTTATTTGACAACTACCATACATCGTACTTTCCAACCCCGGTCTGAGCTCAGCTCTCGACTGGACGCAATACGTCCAGTCAACTGGATTCGTCCAGTTGTTTTCTTATGAAGCGCTGTAGCGAGACATCGTGTCAGCAGAAGAACATAGTCAGCGTCTGCTGACTTCTCTCTTGGGTAAGCATTCCTCTAATGGGATTTGTCAACTTCATCCTGTGGGTGATACATTGATCGAGCATGCACGGATCGCTCGGTGCTTTGTTCGTCTACATATAAAGTGTTATTGACCCAAGTCTGAAACGATGGCTTATGTAACGACGACAGTTGACGGTGGAAAGATGGATGGGGGATTTGGATGAGTCGCCTAATGTTCTTACTTTAGTGAATCCCATGTTTTCCTTGATAGTGTGCTCCGGGCGCTACAAAATGAAGGAGTTTTGCTGAAACAGCAGCTCTTGATTTCAACTTCGTAAGTCTTTGTTCCAAGTTTCTCACTAATGTGACACCATTTCAAACTTCATAAGCCCAACACTTGCAACTGCGCTCGTCAAGGATCCAAGTTGTAGTTATGCGCTTTTTTTTCCTATCCTGTGAATTTCCTGGACCTACACAGCAAAAGTTCGACGGAAGATAGATTAAAAAGTTTTCATGAGAGACAAAACAAAGTTGCGGCAAAAGCTCAACAAGTTGCGTCCAAACTTGGACTCGAAGCATTACCGCCTCAACATCTCCGAACAAGCTTACCAGCGTTCAACACCTGACAGAACAGGGGCGGGAAAGTCTACGGGGTAATGCACATACTTAGCTTTAAATTAGTTTGTGCTGGCTTACTAGCACTCGACATCTGGCTTGGTTCAAGAGAACCTCATGTACCGAAAGATATTCTTCCAACCAGTTAGAAAAGATCTAATGAAGACTGATATTCCATTATTCCAGGAGTATGCAGAGAATGTCTACGAATGTCAATACACACAATTTGACTTCAATTAATCGGTGCCAACTTGCCCGCACTCAACACCTGGTTTATAGCATGGAATGAGAAGGTCTTCAGGGGAGGGGGGGGCGCTCTCCTTTCCAAGGGGCTATTTCTGGACATATTGTCCCGAGTTTGACAGCTTGTAGACAGATAAGACTTTCATTTGGGGGAAGAGAGGAGACAGTTGAGCTGTGTGGCTAAATACTGCAAACAAACTTGTTAACCACGATAATACCAATGAACAACATTTGCAGAACCTGACGTTAAATAAATATATATTTAAAAAAAATTAGATAACTGCGTCTATAAAAAATATGAGCATGTTTATAGCAGAAATTGCCAGGATTGTAGCAAGAATCGGCGAATCGATGTTTAGAGTTGATCGGAAACATTATTTTCACAGATTTGAGTTAAATTTTAACAACAAAATTTTACTGGTTATGTGTATTTTTTGGTGAAAAAATCCTTTCCCTAAACTAATTCTTGATTCTGTCTAAAGGTGATGACTAAGCCCAAAACATTTCCAGCTCTCACCATCCACGACTTCTTTGGCGAGCTATTGTAACCCTGTAAAGAATGCAATAACTGAAACAAAAGATTTTAATCTAAATTAATAGCCCAAAGATAAGCCAGCACCGTAGAGGGGGGGAAGGTTGGAATCAGGGGGTTAGGGAAGTGTGGTTAATAATGCACGGCTAACTCGTTCATCATCATGTTTTTTTTGCCCTGAAGAAAAATAACAGTTTGAGACAAGAATCGTAAGAAAACGACGCCTGGAAAGGAAAAACAATCGTTACCTCTTCTTCATTCCAGAGCAACAAGAATCTAGCCATAAAACAGTAATAATGAGACCTCCGTCTATATTCTGAATATTCTCACGGATAGAAGCAGCTACCGCTGACATTCGGGACTGGAGGGAAAAGACAGGATGGTATGAGGAACAGCTAAAGGCGTCCGGAATTTTCATTCGAGCCTCATTTCCACCGGTGCCTCCACGCAAGTCACAACAGACTCCCCCGTAGGGCACGAAAATCATGGATTCCAACATGCTCGCACACATACGTGTGCGAGCAAAACCAAGTTGGTAACTTGAAAATTTCAGTCGTGGCACACGCCCGCTGTTACGCACAAGAGAAACACTTAGGCGAAACTAATCTCCGCTTCCAATCGTTGGGAATTTCAGGAGTAATATGTACGAACGCTAGTGCGTACAGGTAACATCGTCGAGACTGGCGCAGGGTTTACGGGTACACGGATAAGGTCAGCTCTGTCAGCAATGCAACCCAAGGCTTACAGCTACGCGTTCTGGGTCCATTACAGTACATTTCATTTATTCAAGTGTGTCACCCCCACCGGAGCCCACCGCAAGCCACATCAGGCACGAACGGACTCCGGCAGGCTCGCACACTTCCGTGTTCGAGAAAAACAAAGCTGTTAAATCAGAACAATATAATCACCGCAGCCGTGAAACAAACGCACGCTGGCGTTCACAGGATGAAGGCTTAGACGAAACGGATCCCCGCTTCCAATTATTTAGAATTTCATGAGTAATATGTACGCACGCTAGTGCGTACAGATAGTATATCGTCGAGAGTGGTATAAGGTCTACAGCTACACGGATCAAATCAACCCTGACAGCAACTCATAGCAAGGTTTTTCAACTACGCGGCGTAGGTCAATTACGCACACCTTCAAAATATACAAGATTTCCCGGTTCGCTGGTAAGGTCGGTTCCAAACTTACTTATGATCCATTCACGTGCCGGCGAGCACAAACTGAAAAAACACAAATACACTGAAATAGGAAGGGACAAGAGGGGGCAGAGGTCCTTCGGGCTCCAAAGTATCTCGGAGGGGTCCTAAATGCCCCTAAGGGGCCTCGTAAGGTTCCAAGAGAGTCGCCAAATCCTCCCGGTTCCCAGAGGCCCGCCCCCCTAGTCCCCCAAATCCTCCGGGTACGCCGAGTCCCCCGGGTCCCTCGGGTCTCTCGTCTGAGAAAGTCTCGACTCGTCGCCAACCACCTTGACAAGCCTCGGCTCGTCTCTACACGCATCAAGCAGCTTCGACCAGCATCTCCCCTTCCGCGCAGGTTCACAGTTGGCTGAGAAACTGCTCAGATTATTCGCATCACACACTTATTGTCTAAGTGGATGGGGATTGCATAGTGGCAGCGGGATGGGGGGCCAGAGGTCTCTTGGGTCTCAAAAGAGCCCTATGGGTCCCGGAGAGTAATCCAAGTCCCCCGGGTCTTCTGAGTCTCCCTGGTCCCTCGAGTCCCCTCGTCTTAGCTCATCTAGGCTTGTCTCGACGCACCTCGACCAGCATCGATGCGGCTCTTTCCCTCTGCGCTAGTAATCCGTGGACTCTAATGGATAATTTTCCTACTTGAGCATTTCACATTTATACATTTTTCTATGTACGGGTTTCACAGAGTGGGGAGGTGGAAGCAGAGGTCCTAGGGTAAAGAGGTGCCTCAAGGGGGTTCAAGCGTTTCTAGAGGATGTCCCGAAGGGTCTCAAGGGTGTCCCAAAGGACCGAAGAAGGATGTAAGTGGGTCATAAAAGTTCCCCGTGGTCTTCTAAGTCACTCAGATTCCCGAATCCCTTGGGTCCCGCGAGTCCCCGGGTTCCACCTAGTCTTAACTAGCCTCAGCTCGTCTCGACTCGTCGCCTCCCTCGCCGACTCGTCTACACTCTCCTCGACCTGCCTCGACTCGTCTCGTCCCCTCCTCGAAAAGGGCCTTCTAAGACTTTCACTTTCAAAGCTCAACGTCAACATTATTTCATCACTTAGCCTCCGAAATTCCTAGCTGTGATCGAACATTTATGAGGCGCCCGGGATAGTGTAAATTCTCCCACCGTTGTTTGGACTAGACTAACTAACACACCGCATAGTCCACCTACGGCCCATGCGGGAGCCCAATGCTACATAATTTAATAACAAATACAAAATTGATAATCATGAAAAAGGGCACAGATAAATAATAGGGCACATGAATGAAGAAATACTATAATACTAAATGAAAGTGGTAATGATCTCTAAAATTATTAATTATCCATCCACCCCAATATAGTGTTGAAGAGAGATGGAATCCTTTATCCCCGAACGTAAGCTAACGACAATTGAACCCGAGACAAGCTGATAAGCAGAGTCGGTTTGATTTGGGCTTCATTTCCATCAGAGCCCCAACGCGAGTCATCGCTGTCTCCCAAGGAGGATACACCCATCATTGATATGGGTAGGTTCGTGCACCCTCGTGTGCGGAAAGATTGACCTAATCTAGCCTAATTTAAAATAATCTAACCAAACCTTTACATATATTACACTGTTCCAATTTTATCGGAACGATATAACCAATCCGTTTAGGGTACGACACTCACACTGAGATTGAAGCACACGAAGTAACCTGATCGTCGCTGAAGGATGAATAGCGCCACGACAGTATCAATAGTGCGTTAGACTGACCGGTAAACAAACGAATTATATAT
>SDVV010014237.1:0-14860 GCA_016164225.1 Gammarus roeselii | reverse complement strand
GCTTCTCCACCAGGGATTTTGTGAAAATATTCTTCAGTTTTCATCGTGCATTTTGTACTGCCAGAAGTTCAACACACTCAAGAAGACATTACACAGATACACACGGCCAACTTGTTTTTCTCCACACAGACAGAGACGGACTATTACACAGATACACACGGCCAACTTGCTCTTCTCCACACAGACAGAGACGGGCTATTACACAGATACACACGGCCAACTTGCTCTTCTCCACACAGACAGAGACGGGCTATTACACAGATACACACGGCCATCTTGCTTCTCCACACAGACAGAGACGGGCTATTACACAGATACACACGGCCAACTTGCTCTCCTCCACGCAGACAGAGACGGGGTGTTACACAGATACACACGGCCAACTTGTTTTTCTCCCCCCCGTAGACAGAGACGGAGTATTACACAGATACGCACGGTCATCTTGTTCTTCTCCACACAGACCGAGACAGGGTGTTACATAAATACACGCGGTCAACTAGCCCTCCAGAAAGACATAGGTAGGGCAAGAGAGTAAGAAGCATATTGTAACAAAAAAAAGGCCAACATAAATAGCTACAGGTCAAAAACGAAAAACGTAACAAATAAATTGATACACCACTACGAACAACAACCAAGTTTGTATAGAATAAATAGATAAATAGGGTACAAGTGTGTGTAAATGAAAGACTGAAATGAGCACACAATAAGATAGTGCATTCTCTTGAATAGCTTTGATTCTGTAATTGGTGCAGGGTGAACGCCAGAGGGTAGCAGGGTTCGAATAAGTGTTAGGCAGGAACTACGTCAACCTTCAGTCACAGTACAGCAAATAGCTTGTCCAATATCACCGTGGTAAACCATTGCAAACTCCGAAGTGTGAGGTTATGGTAGGGCACTCCAACTGAAAGTCACCGACTGCTTCAATAACCATTCAATGCTGCACACCTTTACAACTCTAGTTCAAGTTCATCATCAAATAACTTTGAAATTAAACGTTGCACTTAATAACCTTAAAGCTATTTTCACATTCCATAGACCTGAAATATATTGGTTAAAATTCTACAAAACGTATGAATATTTTCTTGCTATTACAAACATGTGAAAGTAGACTACCTCATCATTATTTTGGTTTTTCATTGATAAAGTGTAGTGTATTCTAGCACCTTCTAGTAACATATTAAAGTAAATATCCTCATCGTGATTTTGGTGTTTCATTTATAAAGCGTAATGTTTTCTAGCCGCCTCCAGCCCTCTCATGACGCCTCAGACCAGCCTTCAGGCTCTCCGTACCTGAACAAATAATTGCTTGACATTCAGGAAATTGTAGTAGCAGGAACATACAGGCACAAACTTATAAGAAACAATTAGGATAGTGACACCCTAATTCGTAGTCTAGCATTAACATTACAAATGAAATATATGTGCATCTTCGCCAGGTATCCTTATTAAAATGTCTCCAATCCGTCCCATATCATCGATGAGGTGACATGCCGCTATTTAAAACAGCTTTGTTGAAATTGATTAAACAGATAAATTACTAACTCTGAGTCCAAACGCAAAATTTAATTTGTTTATTGAGAGCAACTGTCTAGCTGCAAAACAAGAACCGATATAAAAACTGTCCTTCCAGAGAAACATTAGTAGCTACCTGCCACAAAAATGAGAGCTATCATTCAATAAGAACAGACGTAGACAATAGCCTGCCAGGTTAACATTAGTAGCTACCTGCCACAGAAATAGGAACTATCATTCAATAAGAACCGAGAAAATGGCCTGCCAGGCAAACATAAGTAGCTACCTGCCACAGAAATGAGAGCTATCATTCAATAAGAACCGAAGTAGAAAATAGTCTGCCAAGCAATATCTAGAGTAACAGAGCTGGCTGAGTAAACACCCCAACTAATGCAATTAAAACAATATCTAGAGTAGCAGCGCTGGCTGGGTGAACATCCTAACCAATGCAATCAAACAAGAGTAGCAGCGCTGGCTGGGTAAACATCCCAACCAATGTAATTAAAGCAATATCTAGAATTATTGTATCTCCCTTGACGTAACCTATCAATATGTCACTTCATCAGGAATTTTTTCTCGCTGTGCTCAAAATTGCAAAAAAAAAAAAATATTACAAATAAAAGCAAAATTGTTGAAGAATCATTGCCCATTATCAGTCCTACCAGTCATGAGCAGTTTTATGAAAAGGTTTTCATGCTTGACTATACACCTTCTTTGTATCTCCTACTCAGCCAAAATCAATAAGGATTCCATGTTTTCAAGAAAACATAACATGAGACATCAAAATTCACTGGAGATGTTTTGAGGGGTTTGATAGAGGGAAAGTCAGGATTGCAACTTCTAAGGTCCTCAGCATAATGTTCGATGGCGTTAAGGTGCACTAGACTTCGAAACTTTCATCACTCTGTTTTACTAGGCTAGTGTTAAACAATCTGTTATTGCTCTTTCAGAAAGCGCTATGTATAGAAAAAAAAACTGAAAAATATTTCAAGAAATATCAGTTTCTTGACCCGTATGTCTCATGTCAGACAAAGAAGAATTTGATCAGTTTGCAATGCTGCCGCGTTCAAGGTCCACAGGTATTTTCGACCGCTGATTTGAAGTAATTTAACAACCTTCTCAATGGGCTAAATTTATACATTGTTAGGAAGCTCAACAATTATATAGAAAGAATCACCAGTATCTATGGTAGTAGACCAGCTCGGAGAGCTTGCACTGAGTAGTAGTGGTACTAGAACGTGTTCATGCATGCAGAATGGCAAAATTATCTTCTTCAAAACGCTAGTCATTGGTGCGCATTTCTTCACATGGTAATTATTATTACGCTCCAGAAAATAGCAGTCACATATGAACGACTGTCATGTTATTAAATAGACCCTATTCCACTAATACAAATTGCGACAGCTAGTGCACCTTTGAGCATTATATGTTGGTGGCAAAATTACAGCATTAGGAAGTTTGTTCCATTGACGGGTGTCTTGATTTGAGCCTCATTTCCACCGGAGCCTCAACGTGATTTGATTTCAGCCTTATTTCCACCAGAGCCTCAACGTGAGTACTAATAGGCCCCCCCGTAGGGCGCGACCGTCATTGATTCAGGTGAGTTCGCACGGCCTCGCGTGCGAAAATATGCATCTCTCCAAGTTGAAATCAAGTACATACTTCAATTGTGGCATATTCGCGTACTAGCTCGTACAGGAGAGTAAAGAGTTAACGCGTAACTTCGTAAATGTATTGTTATCTCTGTGCGTAATGGAGTGGAGAGACCACCTCACCTGCACAGGTGTTTGGGGTTCAGACAGCTTTGTATAGTTTGGTGTGTTTTCCGAAAGCTATAAGCTTTTTACGGTAGGTTGGGTCAGTGAGTAGGCTTTGTAGGTTGCACGGGGATTTAAGAACGCTCGTCGGACTGCCGCGAGTGCGTTAATCCATCAGTAAGTGTTTCACGCTGATAGCTACTTGGTGGCAACAGGGGCAAAGTGGTGCCTTTGGTCTTATGTCAACATCCATCAGGTGGTTGTGAGCTATCCACGTGTGTCCCGTGCACAAGCGGTTGATGAACACTTGTTTTTCTTCTGTTGGTGAACTTTGTTTCCCATTCTCCGACTGAGGGTTTGACTGAAAGCATTTTTTGTCCACTCTGTTGCCACAATTCATCCCATCGGGATGCTATATGAGAGTTGATGATAGGGAACCAGTCCCGGTACTGTAATGCAAACAATTGTCTTGGTGAGTAGACGTCATTTTAGCAAGCGTGTCCGCAAGTTAGTTTCCTCTTATTCCCGCGTGTCCGGGGATTCAGCAGAGTTCAACTGCCTGACCCGACTCGGACATCACAAAGAGATCGTGCTGCATTTTACGTAGAACTGGATGCTTGTGGTGCAGTGTTTTAAGCTGGGTGAGGACACTCAGACTGTCTGAGAATACGACATATTTGGGGAAGCGATCTGTTTTGGCAATAGAGATGGCTAGTTCGAGTGCGTGGAGCTCCGCAGAGAACACGGAGGCCTCTTGTGGGAGGGTGGCTGAGAGTGGGATGTTCCCGCACACAGCGGCGGCTCCCACTCCGTCCGCAGTTTTGGAGCCGTCGGTGTAAATATGGCAGTGCTCTAAATATTCTTCCTCAAGTAGTCTTACGAATTCCTGCCGGTACGCGTTGGTTGGAGTAGTTGCTATAGAGTACACTTGCAGGTCTAGGTTGACCGATGGTGGATTGACGGGTGTTGGATAAAACGCATCTGGCAGATAGAAAACGTCTAGTGAGTTGAAATAAACCAACATCATCTGCCAGTATGCTAATATAGGAGTACCGCATTGGTCGATCCTTCGACATTGTCTCTACCTTACCAACATTACTGAAACTGTAAACACTAGCGACAGAACGTCCTCTGACTTTTTTACAAAGAGGTGGTTATCGGTGAAGTAGTAGACAAGAGCCTTGACTGGAACACCATCGGTGGAGTTATAGACAAGAGCCTTGACTGGAACACCATCGGTGGAGTTATAGACAAGAGCCTTGACTGGAACACCATCGGTGGAGTTATAGACAAGAGCCTTGACTGGAACACCATCGGTGGAGTTATAGACAAGAGCCTTGACTGAAACACCATCGGTGGAGTTAAAGACAAGAGCCTTGACTGGAACACCATCGGTGGAGTATTAAACAAGAGACTTGACTGGAAACACCATGTCTCGTTTGTTGCCGCTAATTTATCCGAATCGTGAGGCATCCCCTACAAAATTAGAAATTGTCTCACAACTTGACAAAAAAAATTGTACTACAGCCTTATTAATTCCTTCGACTTCTTGCATAGATGTGTATGCTATCATTCATGGTCAAAAGGGCGTCATTAGAACACTATCACATGCTAGTAGCAGTATTCTCCCACTATGTCGCATCATTCATGGTCAAAAGGGTGTCATTAGAACACTATCACATGCTAGTAGCAGTATTCTCCCACTATGTCGTATCATTAACTTCTCTACTGCAGCCTATATTAACAAAGCTTTACATCGTTAAATTAAACATTGATAAAGGCAATTTTGTAGTAAATACTCTTGTATAATCTTTGTAACTATACGGAGTGTGCAAAGCCACCGCATCGCATCAATGCAAGCTCAATTCTTTTCAATAACAGAGCAGACTCATCTTATCTCGCTATTCTTTTGCCGCCTTCCTTCAAACGTGTCAACTAAAGCCATATCAGTATGAATTTTTCCTAACAAAAAAAGCTCGATCAGTAAATGAATTCCTTCACGCAATTTATCATGTCAACCAATTGTTATTGATTTACCGTCCAGTGTGTTTTTTCCTGTTTTATAGTCTCATTTCTTGTTATCTCGTACATATGGGAACCTGTTCACTTATCAGCTCAGTCTGACGACTGCCTAAAATGTGTTCATCGTACACATGTGTAACCTATTACAACAACTATGTAGCTAGTTTCAAAATTTGAGATTTGTGTGCTAAAAATGTTATAAGTGTTATTTGTAATACTATGTTGGGCATTTTCTACTCTCAGTTCCTTATTGAAGGTCAGTGTTATGAGCATATCATCATGCTTACTTAAATGCCAGTTGACCAGACTCATTTCACTTATTTTTTTCTAGTAATCAATAGTTCAATGTAACGTTTTCTTAGACCTTGACATATTGAATAGTGTACTTCAACAACAACAGTAAATATATGTATGGATTAGTGGGATGAAATTATAAATTTATTTGCTACCATTACTAGGTAATCTTCAGTGGAAAATTTTATCTCCAGTCTTAGTACATATTATCTATGTAGCGAAATATTTCAGTAACTTTTCAAAATCTCATTATAGCCAAATACATTTTAAAACCTTATTGGAATGATACCCAACTCCGGGATAAAACTTAGCTTCTTTCTGCTACGATGCGCCGCTGCAGATGATCGCGTTAGTAGGAGCTGCTGCCGTTAGCAATGGGACGTTAATGTACAGTAGCAAACGAAAATTAGTAAATGATTATAAAATATACATAAAACTTTGCAGATCTTTTTGCACTATGCATTTGTTGATGATTGCATTTCTATTTACAGAATTAATGAAGATGCTGTCTAAATATAATAACTTAGAAAATCTTAGATCATGTCAAATTCAAGGCGGGAGAACCGACTTCATTTTACATCACTATCGACTAACCATAAGCATCTTTTCTTGCTGTACTGGGCCACATTTGCATATTGATATCATTTCATCATTGCAGTAACAAAGTCACTATATTGATATTACACGAGAATAGGTTCCGATACAGAGATGACGATGGCGTTTGTGAGCGAGCCTTGGACTGTGTGTCGTGTTAAGTGTCGGCAGAAGGCGGCGCAGGTCTGTGCTGGGCGGGACAGGGCTGGTCGTCGCCGTGTCCTGTGCACACCACTGTAGGGTTGTGTCCTGAGTCCCACATACCAGGGCCACACAGCTCGCACAGTCCCACCAGGCCACACGGCACCTGAGGCAACCCGCGAAACCGGTGCAACAGACCGCGCGCCTTCTTGATGACGACCTCAGCGTCCATGTGGTGGGCCAAGGAAGTGAAGTATAAAAGAGTCTCGTCAGCCCTGAGGTTCTGCTGCGTAACCTCTGCGCCGTACACGCCGACGATGGCCACCGCCACAAACAAGTGAAAATAGTCCGTCTGATAATTGCTCCAGCACGCCTCCCACAGCGACAGGACGCTGCGCTCGGGGAATTCTCGCTTGAAGCACAGTAGGATCCACCTGTGGCAGAACAGAAGGAAGTTACCGTCTCTCTGCGCCATGTTGTGCTCGTGGAACTCGGGCGACATCAGCCGCAGCAGCTCGCGCAGGAAGCTTAGATTCTTCTCCATGTCGTGGTCACGCGGTGAGGTCACAAAGATGGTCTTGCTCATTAGGCCAGTGAAGCACCAGAATACGTCGGGTTCGCAACGAACCTCCGACAGGATGGGGGCCACGATGTCCGACATGCCCTGAGTGTAGCCAATATCTGGTCGATGCAGGGCAAAGTTGAGGAGGATGTTCTTCATCTTAGTGAGATTGGGGTTGTCGTGACCAGCGAAGCAGGGGTTGGAGCGGTCAGTGCGAACGACGTCTTTCTCGACGGTGCACTGCACGTTGCGCCAAAACTCTTCACGCTCAACGCCCTCCATGCAGGCGCGCCGGTCCGTAAGCTGTTGGTAGAGCGCCCTGTTGGCGTCCGTCAGTGTCTGTCGCTCCTCGAAAGTGCTGGTGTAAGGATAGCAGCGCAGCAAGAAGGGCCACACGCTGGACCGAAGCTGGGGCTCCAGGCCTCCAAAGAACACGCGACGCCGCAAGCTGAGATCGTCCTCAATCACACCATCCTGAGAAAAGTATGCGAGCCAATCCTCAGCGTCCAGCTCACGCACGGTGCCCTCTGACGGGTGCAGCTCACTAGAAGGCACGTGTGGTCTGCACACAGAGAATTGTTTGAATGCCCCTCCGTCTGCCCCTTCCTCTTTATCCTGAGCCTCCTCTTCCTCTTGCAGCGAACTTCGTCTCTGCCGCTCTCGCCGCTGGCGTTCAAGCAAGGATGCGTTGTCCCGTGGCGGTACAAGGAAGTTCCAGTCTTCAAAAACTGATGCGAGTTTGTCAAGGCCACCGTGGTGGAAGTGCAGGATCTTGTACTGGCTCTCACGACTCGCGATCACCAGCTGCCCTCGACTACCGGTGGTGTCGCTAAAGAAGAGGCGCAGGGACCGCATCTCGCCAAGGTCGACATTAAAGATGGCCACTCGGCTGTGACGCTGCTGTGTAGGGTGTTGCGGGCCGTGCGCTGGCGACCCGCAACAGCTGTTTAGGGCAGCTCCTTGCTGCACATTGGCAATCCCACCCTGCGAGGAGGAAGCAGAACTCCAGGAGGAGGACACGGAACCCGACCACTCTGGAAAGGCCAGGTTGGCTGAGTACGCCATGCTCTCGGCGCTGCCCTCGTACCACACACCATCGGCTGCGTCCGCAGCGAAGATGCCGCCGTAGGTCGGCACATGAGGCTCAGGAGATGAGTCAAAGCTGGTGTCTGTGCCGCCACCTTCACCCAACGACGCCGCTGAACCTTCCTCTGTGGTGGGGCTCTTGTTGGAAGTGCTCAGCTGGCGAGGTCGACGAGCATCCTTTCCTTCATTGGACTCCTGCATCATTTTGTGGGCCAGATGACGTGATGATTGCTCAACAGAGGACAGAGGGGTTATATTAACTTCGTCAGAACAAAGTGTAGAATTATTGTTTAATTGTGGACCGGTTTCATTGCCATCATCACAGTCTTTCAGATTACTCCCTTTCTCCTGATTGCAATTTGATGTAAAACCGTTACTTGAGCAAATATTTGCATGACCACCATCCCGTTCATTTCCATTGCAAACCCGGATGCCTGCAATGACGACTGTTTCATCACCAACATTCAGTTTTCCACTTGCGGTGCCAGCAGCTGTTGAGTCCTCTTCCCCGCCGTTCCCTTCGTCCGAGCTGGTGACGTCAGCTGTTCCCAATAGCGCGGCAGCCACAAGTTCCTTAAGGTCGTTGCAGGAACCACTGCTGCCGCTCTCGAGGAACACGCCTGTGTCAGGGTCGTCCTCATCCTTTCTCCTTCCTCCACTCCACTCGACAGAGCTGCTTGGACAAGTGGTGGAGGGAGACACAACAGCGGAGTCCTTGTCCTCGCACGATTCTGGTCCATCTCCAGAACTGGGAGAACTCTTATTTGTGAGGTTGACTCCTGCTGATACTGGACAGGAATCATTCCCTGGAGAATGTGCAATTTGAGAAGAAGCGCATTGAGGTGCGGTTTGGGGTGATGATTGGTCTGAGCATAGATGGAATTGGTTGTGGAAAAGAGCAGCCTGTAGAGGGTCCGCAGGAAGATCTGCCACAGGATCAGCATATGCAGCCTGCTTGACGGCCTCCAGCTGTTGGATGTTGAGAGTGGGGGCCTCGCTGGTCGAGAGGTCAGAGGATATCAGAGCGGTGCTGCTCTCTTCGTAACTCTGGAATACGGTACAGTAAATAAGAATAACTGTGATAGCACACACCAGATATTGAATTATACTTGGAACTAATTAAAAGCTGCAATCAGCACTTGGTCTCCCTTCAACAACTTGTTTGTTGATGTGAATTTTCTTGTGCGTTTACATAACACAGCTTCCAGGCAACAGTTACCAAATGCAAATGACATGAACAAATTTATATTACCATCCCATCACTCTTTTAAATTAGCTACAGCCATCATTAGCTAGGTAGCTACAGTTGTAACCATCACCTTGCTTGCTATAGATGCAGTGCAGGGTGTGTCAGTGCCACAGCAGAAGGAAGATACCGAGATGCTGTCAGTGTCAGAGAAGCGGCAGGGCGAGCAGCTGCGGCTCAGTCCCCCACTGCCGCAAACATCAGGGCTGCATAAGAAAAGCAAGGATTGGACCCCAGCAGCAGGTCTGGGTTCAATGACCAGAAAAAATGGGCTGCATTATTGCATATCAGCATCATTTCTTGATGTCATTGGATTGACAAGCAAAAAGTAAACATCTGATACAGATTCTCAGAGGAAGTACTCAACCCAGGGTGGGCACTGCCCACCACCTACCCAAAAACCACCCAATAAAACACAAAAAAAATAAAACTATAAAAAATCCAAAATCAAACGAAACTGAGAAATTATTACATTAATTTGTATACAACTTCCAAACAAATAGGAAAGTATATTTCTCACCACATTGGATTGACAAGCAAAAAGTAAACATCTGATACAGATTCTCAGAGGAAGTACTCAACCCAGGGTGGGCACTGCCCACCACCTACCCAAAAACCACCCAATAAAACACAAAAAAATAAAACTATAAAAAATCCAAAATCAAACGAAACTGAGAAATTATTACATTAATTTGTATACAACTTCCAAACAAATAGGAAAGTATATTTCTCACCACATTGGATTGACAAGCAAAAAGTAAACATCTGATACAGATTCTCAGAGGAAGTACTCAACCCAGGGTGGGCACTGCCCACCACCTACCCAAAAACCACCCAATAAAACACAAAAAAATAAAACTATAAAAAATCCAAAATCAAACGAAACTGAGAAATTATTACATTAATTTGTATACAACTTCCAAACAAATAGGAAAGTATATTTCTCACCACATTGGATTGACAAGCAAAAAGTAAACATCTGATACAGATTCTCAGAGGAAGTACTCAACCCAGGGTGGGCACTGCCCACCACCTACCCAAAAACCACCCAATAAAACACATAAAAAAATAAAACTATAAAAAATCCAAAATCAAACGAAACTGAGAAATTATTACATTAATTTGTATACAACTTCCAAACAAATAGGAAAGTATATGAAACAAGGAGAAGAAATAAACAGCAAGTTTGTAAATTATTTTAGTATTATTAATTATTAGCTATGCAGTATATGCTTTGGAATATGTAATTATTATTATTTGATGTTGAATCATGATATTGAAGACCAATTTGCGACCCTCCCCAAGCCAATCTAATATTAACAATAGACATCAGTCGACTTATTGAATCATGACTCATGGCCGAAACTCATGACACTTATCATTCTTCACTTGAGTTAGCCCTTAGCTAGTTGGTTGGGCCAGCTATTTGAAAATCGCATTTTTTTGTGAGTTTTTACACAACAGTAACTCTTTCATTATAATAGCTAGAAGTAATCTGGGATATGGTAAAATCAAGTACAAACCTCCTTGCATTTTCCAATTGTGCGCTCAGATTTTGAATCCCACTGCTCACTATGGGTAAAATTTTGTGTTGATTTTTTTTTTTAATATTTTGCTATAGTAAAATCACGGTAAAACAAGCAAATTATTTATTTCAGGTCTTAAGTTGACATTTTTTTTTTAATATAGCTTTTAAAAATTTTCATCAAAATGGTCTACAAGTAATCTTTGATCAGACCCATAGTTTTAGGTCAATTTAAAAAATCAGCCTGGGTTACTATGCTGGTTTGATCAAGCCAGGATGGACAAAGTAAGGGTGGCACCTTTGCCAGTAACCTTAAGGGTGGCACCTTTGCCAGGCACCTTAAGGGTGGCACCTTTGCCAGGCACTTTTGCCAGGCATCCCAGATCTGTGCGATACATTTAGATAAATTTATCTCCCCCAGACCTTCATTTTCCTTTACCCACTATGACAGGCTTGATCAATCCCAACAATCAAGTAGCTAAGGGTTAGTTAATAACTAGATTTCAAATTGCAAAATTATAGCTAACTACCTATCCAATTGCCTCATCAAATATTCCTTTAACTTTATGAAAGCCTGTCTCAATGGCTGACAGGCTTTTACTATTACTATTTGGCTGTAAAAGTCTGCATTTTTCACAATTCAATTCAATTTCCCCAATAAAACTCAATTCTGCCCAATAAAACCAGTTTTACCAAAAAAAAAATGTTTTTTTTTTATATAAACCAGTTTTTTTCCTGCCCTGAGTCAACCATGAGTCATGCTCAGTGCATGCACATGTCTTGCAAAGAAATGAATTGAAACTCTACCATACCAAACTGATAGGGAGTCTAATGCTACGTTCATCAATGCAATTTTGATTTTAGTTATTCAAATAAACCTTACAGCTAGCTATACATACAAGAAATGCCATAACAAAAAGTAACCAATCGGCATGCATGTGGAAAAATGTAGCAAGGAAGATATTCCAGATGAGCAGGCTCATACCTAAGCTGAGAAATCAAGTCATGATTTCTGGCAAGTTTATCATTTGGTATCCAGGTAAGGGTAAGGGTAGTCGATCCATGTCCTCCTTCCAGTAGCTCATCTTGAGCTGATTCAGGCGTATGGTCTCCAAGGCTGCCATTATGACCTCCAGAGCATGAAGCTGGGCCACAATTACCTAATAAATTTATAACTTCATTATATATATAGCTATAACACAAGATACCATCAGCAAATATACGGCAGAGCTATCCCAGAAATCTACTGTAAGCATAGTCCAATGATGTAGCTAAGTAATATAGGGTATGTAACAAATCTAGTTGCCAGTATTAAACAACAGAGCTACATAAAGGATTGAACAAGCCTAATTTCATAAATTATGACAAATACTGTCAGGTATGTCATGACCGTTTTGTTCACATGGTAAAATAATTTTTCTGCACAAGGTAATGTGTCAGTAACTGGTTCAACATCTATGTTGCTGATTTAAATTTTTCATGTGGAACAAGTTGAGATACACATGTAGCTATAGCAAACTAGGTACCTAGTCTACTGAATAGTTAATAACTTTTCATCATAATGAGCTTAGAGCTACATTTTATACTGTTCTAGTAGCGGTAATCACTGTAATCAATTTAATGATTTATTCTCCCTGGCACTACTTATCAATATTTGTTGCTAGCTACAAGCAATTCCATTGCCATGACACATATATAGCTTTCTAAGTAGCTAGTTGGAATGCAAGTTGGAACAGCTCTCACCATCAGACTTCTTGAGATGTCTGCAGCGCACAACTAAATAGCCTGGATGATGAACGCTTGATCCTTCTCGACGAAACTGTGAAGGTGTATGGACGCACACATTGTTCTTTGCTGTAATGGTACACAGAACAAATAAATGGCCATAGAATGTTGCATGCTGCTTACTCACTCCAGATATTATTGGATTGCTAGCTGAATTATGTTGAAATACATAACAATATATCACCACTATGCATCACCACTGTGCACAATTTAATTTTGAAATACAATAGGCAGCTAATTCAAGATGTTTCAAACTATATATATCTTGACAGGAAGTTGTCAGCTAGCTAACTAATTCTTCATTATTTTTCAGCTAGCTTAGATGAAAATAATTTAAAGGCATAGAAGTATGTAGATATAAGATCACAGGAAAAAATTGCAAATAAAAGATTGGTTAAAAGTTGAACATTGACCTTTGTGAAATCACTGTAGCCATGATACAGGTACTATTTGTTACAAAGATAAAGACCTCTTTTTCAATTTCAGGTTTTATTTAAACTTCATTTAAATCAAAGTGTATGTACAGTTAGGTAAGTTTTTATTGTTGTATGTTTACAGCCAATCATCTGGAGGAATGCAAATGTGTAAATCCATACAAAAAAATATACATTCTCTGTGCAGGGATGTTGTAAACTAAACACAAAATTGAAAATAAGGTCTCAATCTTTGTAACCAATAGTGCATAGCTATAGGGCTAAATGGCCAGTTACGAGAAGGTGCAAGATATGTTGGCCTTTATTTTTTTCAAATGGTATTCAAAAGTCTTTTGCCTCAGCAAAGCTTGTCCCCAGCTTTGGATAAGAAAATTACAAATAATTCAAAATGTCTCCGGAACATGATTAAAAAGATGTCAAAGAATGATTACAAAAATTATGCCAAGATCTCCATAAAATACTGATTGAGTTACCAAATTGGCTCCACAATATCTTGGCCAATTCCCAAAATTCCTAGAATCTGCACCAATCTCACCTTTTACCTTGGTGGCCTAGAGACTGCTCAACAAGCCAGCACAGCCAGAGTGCAGAGCAAGACAGGAGGCACAAATTCCAGAGCATGCCAGAACCGCAAAAGCATGGCAAAACAATGGCTTCTCTCACCTCGGTTTCTCACCTTGGTTGCCTCAAGACTACCCCACACCCCAGCAAGGCCAGAGTGCAGAGCATGACAGGAGGCACAAATGCCACAGCACGCCAGACTGCAAAGACTGGCAAAACAATGGAGCAGAAAAAAAATGGAAATTTGTGCTTCAGGCAACTGATCATACAGCAGTTATGTTGGTCACAATATAAAACATACACATACATATATACATATGTACACACATATACATATAGACTGAGAAAAAAAAAATACATACATGCTTACACACGCATCCCTACAAATAAATTAAACTTCATCAGCCTAGTCAAAATCTAAAAATTCCTTGTTCATCAGATCAGCAAGGGCTTGCTTATAGCGAGTGATATCTGTCAACTGTACGATGTCAGCAGGCAAGCCATTCCGCACACCAACACATCTCACACTGAAGGACCTACTGCGGACATCAGATGAGCGATGAGGAAACACCAGCTTCAGCCCATGACCTCTAGTACCAACTCGCTGAGCCAAAGAAAACATAGTTAGCAAATCCTCTGAGTTTCCATGCAAAATTTTCCAATATTTGATCAGGTCTGCCCTAAGAAGCTGACCCTTGATGGAAAACGAATCCAGGCTCCTCAAACGATCACCATAGTCCATGCCAGAAAGTCCATCAATATTTTTAGTCGCCTGCAGTCCCCACAATATTCAGTGTTCCAAACGCAGGATGCATACTCAATAAGGGGACGAATATGCAAAACGTATAGGGACAGCATAAATTCCCACGACCTGCAAACATTTGATCTCAACAAATAGTTGGCCAACCCACCAGCCTTTTCAGACACCACACGAATATGATGGTGGAATCGCAGACTGGTATCTACACTGACGCCCAAGTCTCTGTGTGTAGGAACAAACTTCAACACTCTGCCCTGCAGGACGTACTGGTTAGCTGGAACCAAAGCATCGAAATCAATACGACCTCTAAAAAAACGCAGCACAACACACTTATCTGGATTCAGTCCAAGGTTCCATGACCGTGCAACAGTCAACTGCATCCAACCCATTTTGCAGTGATTGGACACCTTGAGCGGCAGACTCAGTGTCCTTGAGCAAGTATCTCAAGTATATACAACTTGTAGTCATCAGCAAATGCCTTGAACTTGCATGAGAGACCACTAGAGATGTGATTGATATAAATCAGGAACAACAGCGGCCCAAGGACAGAACCCTGAGGCACACCACTTGTCACAGCAACT
>SDVV010014236.1:0-14861 GCA_016164225.1 Gammarus roeselii | reverse complement strand
GGCGGGGGTAGACCAGTGAAAACTGTCGGGCCTTGCTGCTGACGACGGATCATCGGACTGCACGCGTGACCCAGAGTGTATGTTGAGGGGGTACCGGCCGGACCCTTGAGCTCAAAAGGGCTAAGTTGTGTGAGTGTGAGCTTGAGCGTATGAGGGTGCTTGTGTCCTGCAGAGCTACCCATTTTATTTAGCACCGTCATAACGAGGCTGATGGGATTTAGTTACTTCCAGTTTCCTCTTAAATGATCGATGGCAAGGCGCACCTCACACTCCTCTCATACACTTACACTCTATGAGTGCGAGTGTGAGTGTATGAGAGGAGTGTGATTGCGGTCCGTGGTCAGAATCAACACCTGGGCCCAACAGTGTTGACTGGCTTACCCCTGCCGCGTCATGAAGAATCAGTAGCACCTGGTAGCTATACAATTGGCAATGGTAATACCAAAGCTGTGACAAATTGATCTAAAAAACATTAGAATTAGCAGATAAATATTTTCTGACACAAATTATTGACAAACCAACATGAAATGAAAATTTATTGGATCTAGTATTTGTGAATTCATTAGAGTAGCTTGAAAATATAAAAATAATTTAAAAAGTGCTTGCAGACAATGCGATGATTGAAATCTGCCTTGATGCTGATATGTTGAGAAAGAACTCTGAGATTATTTTTTTTTCAAGAACAGTATTTCCGACAGCTGAATTTCTTCAGTGCAGATATAAATTGGGTTAACTTACACAAATCACTGTCCAATATTGATTGGAAACAACTCATTGTTCAGGTAAACAATGTGGAGGAAGCAAAAAATAACTTTGATTATATACTGTTGTAGGTGTGTTAACAACATGTGCCAAACAGAAGTAAAATACCCAAAAGAAGCAAGTATTATTCGGAAAGAAAAACGCTCATGAAAAAGCAATGAAATAGAAAGCGCTTGGCAAGGAAGGAAACCCTTATAGACTCAGAAAAGAAGAAGGTATTGTTTCAATGGAACAACAAATAAAAGATTCACATGACCAAGATAGAATAGAAAAAAAAAACATTGATATAATTACTAAAAAATTCCATGTTTTTTGCCATTGCATCCAAATTTTCCACCTCCATAACGAAAATTGGCCCCTAATCGATGAATGTGGTAATGTGGTTGATGAAAACAAGGTAATGAGTGAATTATTAAGATAAAATTTCAAACAAGTATTTAGTATCCCAAACGTTACACAGCAATGCCCTGAGGTCAACTCGGAAATATCATTGACGGATCTTAACATTGACATCTCTGAAATAACAAATGCTATAGAAGATATAGGTAGCAATGGCGCATCCGGGCTAGAGGACATCCCAGCTATACTATTGGAATAATGCAAGCAGGCGCTGTCAAGACCACTACAAATATTGTGGTAGAAGTCCTTGGTCACATCTGGCATTCCACAAGCCATGAAACATGCTGTAGTCTTTCCTCTTGCAAAGGGAGGTTGCCTCGCAAGTCCATCAAGTTGCAGGCCATTCACTTCATCACATGTAGTCTAGATACTTGAAAGAGTGATGAAAGGATGGACAGTGAATTTCCGTGACTAAAATAAATGGTTCAATCCCAAGCAACATGGTTTCAGAAGTAGAAGAAGCACACTGACCCAACTTCAGGAGCACTATGATGAAATAATCAATGCATTATGTAATGAATCAAACGTGGATGGGATTTATCTAGATTTTGACAAGGCCTTTGACAAAGTAGCATAACGCTGGTATTCAAGAAAATGTTCATGAATGAATAGATATAAACGTTTTTCTAAGGCAGAACTCAATGTGTGATAGTGAATGGTGAAACCTCTGCACCAGTGGAAGTCCTTAGTGGGGTCCCACAAGGAACTGTGCTTGGCTCTCTGCTTTTCTTAGTAAGGGCAAATGACCTGAGCTAAAACTGTATACATTCGTCTGTCTTCTTATTTGTAGATGAAACCAGACCGCTAGGCATAGTGAATGATGCAAGAGATGTAGAAAATGTTGAAGCTAATTTGAAAAAAATCTTCAAGTAGGCTGGAATTACTAAGATATGAAAAAAATTCTGACCTAAAAAACGAAGTCTTTATATCATTCTAGCAACAATGCTGTCATTGAAGAAAAAGAAACCTTGCGTGACTTAGGCGCTATAATGCAGAATAATGCAAAGGTTGAGGCTAGGGGCAGAAGACTGTTCCTGGGCCATGAGAACTTTTTTGTCAGGCGATAAAATGACGATGCTAACTCTTTTGAAACAACTAATCCAACCAGTTATGGACTATTGCTCTCCCCTCTGGATCCCACATAGACGGATAGATATGGACAGACTTGAAACAGTTCGAAGAAGCATCACTTCCAATGGTTACCTAATTAAAGAACAATTTGTGAGCGGGACTCCCTTAGGAATTTGCATTAGATAACGTACAGGTTATTAACTGTTGTTGCAGAGAACCCCTTAGATAACACAGATTGTTCCCTTATTTGTGCTGGACCTTAAACCGCACGGTTGTTCTGCAATTAAAGAGGTCGTGTAACGTTAAAAGTAGAGACTGTAAAGCCGGCCGAGAGGCAATCAAGAGTGAGCCCCCTGGCCCCTGGCGTGAAGCTGGAGTCCGATGGTGGAAAGAGGACACCCCATTTGGGAGAGGTCAGCATCCCCTCCGGAGTGACGAAGACCAAGATTCCAACAGCAAAGAACGTGAGCATCTCAAAGACGACCAGCGCCACCTCGGCCGGGAAACACTTACTTATGGTGAAACACTTATGGATTGTATTGCACTCGCAGCAGCCCGACGAGCCTTCTTAATATGCGAACAGGCGTTATGGTTGCACGGAGAGTGCAACCTACAACACCCGTCACAGGATCAGCATACCGGAAAAAACTAATCGCTTTCGGAAAACATAACGGACTCAATGAATCTGTGTGACGCCACTTCTATTTGAATCCTTTCCATTCCCGAACGCACTATCCTACCAGATTCGTCGCACCTACCAGAAGCGACTGATCTTCACGCCCTACGGGGATCGTGCGTTGACTTTTGCGTTGAGGCTCCGATGGAAAAAAGAAGCAACTACTACTACTACTTCACCTGAAAAAGTACCGAATAAAGGAGATGGATTATTATGACAGATTTAAAACCTTGAAGCTTTACTCAATCCAAAGACGTTTTGAACGATTCATGATCATAAACGTTCGGAAAATTATGTAGGGCTGCACGGTCAATGTAAGCGGAAAATTTGCAACGGAAGTGACGATGAGAAACCAGGCAAGGATTGGCAAAAAGTGCTATTTCAAAGAGCCAGAGCGGAAAGACGGTGAAAAGATGTACCCATAGCATTTAACAGATTCACTTGATAGGCACCACAGCTATCCAATCGAATGCCGCTGGAAATATGTGAAATTAAACGTGAGCCGCTATTGTCAGCCACAGCAAACATCTTGAAGTTCAAAAACCGATTGGACAAGTACCTCAGCTGTGTTACTGATAAACCTCTAATCAATGGATCCCTCACTGTGGAGACATCTCTCTACTCCAACGCATCGCCGAGCCAGGATCTGACTGGTGAATGTGGGTCAGGTGACAGCTACGCTGCAACCCGCTGTTTAAAGCGATGATCCTCCAAAAGTTTCATGTTAAAGCTCCGGCGAAGATAAACACTTTACTCCAACCTAATCTTAATTTTATGTTAAATTGAAATTGTATCCATGCTTTCCAGATTACGTTCGGAGGTACGCAACCGAAGAGGCCCTAAAAGAACACAAGAAAGGCGGCGGAGGCAAGAGCCGGAACAGCAGCAGCAGCGGCGGTGGCAACAGCAGCACCCAACAACAGCAACAACAACAGCAGGAGTCGGATGACAGCAGCAGCGAGTCTTCTCTCACGGACTTCTCGGAAGATGAAGCCCAGGATATGGAGCTCTAGGATACTGCCAGCTCTTGCACCGCTGCTGCTGCTGCTGCAGCATCATCATGAATAACCTTTTTTTCGTTACTACCATCATGCCACTATCATTGCAGTCATCATTCTTATCATCGTTGCCATCTCTCTTCTCTGATAGGTTTTTTCTCCTTTGTTTTGGTTACCTTATCAAACGGAGCAGCTTGAGGGATGCTACCTGTATTGGTTGCTACAAGAGTTTCGTTTGTGTCTTTTGGTCGGTTGCTTGTTTGATGCTTGCGGGCCTTACGCGGAGAAGAACGTGAATACTGTGAGGGAGTTGTCAGTTGGTGAAACAATGAACATGACCTTCTCTTTCAATGGGGGTCAATATATCGCTTGTTGTGGATATATTTCGAGCTTTGATCTTAACTCAGGCGATGAAGTGTGTGCTTGTGCCCTGGGCCGGGATTGTTAGGTAAAGCGACGATTAAAGACCAGGACATCTATTTGTACTGATCCCGACATTTAGCGATAAAACGAAACATATGTGGCGTTATTGCTTGGTGCAAAGGAACCTAAGTGTGCCATCTTTTGTAGGTAGCTGTTCTGCGTTAGTCACTTGTCTGCTATTCCTGTCCAAATTGGTTCAAAGTTGTCTTACAAGTATAGAGACTAGGCCGTATCCCCCAGGAAACGAAGTGGCCAACGGCAAAGCGCATCTCACACTTCTCTCATACTCAAGTTGTCTTGAAGCTGATTATTTTGCCGTTATTTTAAAGCAAACAGTACGGGTAGTTGTTGGCTTAGCTTCACCTCATCGATAGCTAATATCACCCTGCCCTTGACAATGACTGTTATGGGATCATGGCCTACTAGTTTGACAATTACGAATATTGAGTCGCCTTTCGTATTGTAACCTGAAAAACATTCAACAATTGAGGGCCTTCTATTAAATGTAATTAACTAATACGTTGGTAGTTCGGAAGCACTTTGTATTGTTGTAAACATTCAAACATACTTTGGCTCGGCTCTTAAATGCACACTGTTTGTCGTTCTTCAGGAAGAAGGACGTTCATGTACAATATGCCTGCTCAAGTCGCTGGAGCTCTCTGAAGCGTCTCCTGGCGATCAACTCCAGATTGAATTTGGGGATCTCAACACCTGGTAAATAACTAGTGACAGTTGAAAGGCTACGAATGTCGTGGAAATGGCTGAGTAATTTATGTTGATGGTTAGTTTTTTGATGCCATTCTTGTCACCTGCAACATCATGTATTTTTTTCTTATTCTTGATTTAATATTTTTTGCTATCGCTCATATTGTCCCTTAAGTCGCATTCACTAGGTCTCTGAGGTAGCTACGTCATCATCGTCTCGTCTAGGATAGGTTTGTTCTTCTTTCTAATGGTCTCCCCGTCATAAGCCCTCATTGCCATCACGATCATCCTTGGTCTCTCCTCCATAACAAAACAGCATAGGAAGATAGTCATTGTTATACTAGACTAGGAGAAACCACAACCATCATTGTTTACATCAGGCGGCTAGGAACCATCATCAGTGTTTCCTATAGAATAGAAGTCATCGTTCTCGTCCTTTATGCCTCTAGTTTACGTCGGTAAGTGCTGTGCTGTAGATACACTCGCCCCTTCACTCCCTGCAGGATGCGGCAAAACTCCGCCATCATGACTCTATTGTCACGATCTGTCGGTCTACGATGTTTGGGTGTAGTGCTACGTTTCGTTTGTTTCATGCTTGTGATAGTTAAATTAAAGTGTTTGAGCCTTGATCATTTGTGATGCTTGATAGTTTGAGTGACTGTGTTTGAAGTTTTATTATCTGACTTAAAGGTTGTAGGTATTGTGAGATGATTAGGCTCGTAAAGGCCACGCCTTTACTTCCAGTAGAGGATGTGTGTGTGTCTTTCATTCTCCGGTTAGAGTCGAGTGGTTGACGATTCCACTCACCGACAGACTGGACATGGTGCACTCGCGACTCAATGCTTGCTTGTGGGTGTGATGCTTCTGTGAGTGACCTCGAAATGAGTGCACGACAGAACAGTGGCGTCAGTGGGGCCTCCGTGGGTTTTTAATGATGCGTGCACTCTTTTGGGGTGGTGTGAGAGTGCTGTAAGTGTGTGTTCTCGTAATGAGTACATTCAAGACTGTTGGGGTGAGAAGACCGTGTATGAGTGCCCTCGTAAGGAGTGCATTCGAGAGAGGTGGTGTGAAAAGGCAGTGTGCTTCTGTTATTGCTTAAACCCAACTCCTCCTGCGGTTGAGGATCCACGTGTGTGGTTGTCTTCATGTGTGCGCTCTGAAGTGGTGGAGTGAGTGGGTAGTGCGTATTTGTTCTCATGAGTATTGGTGTCCTCATGATGAGTGCACTCTTGAGTGGTAGTTGGAGGGAGCAATATGGGGATGTTGTTGATAAAGGCCAGCTCCGCATGCGGTGGAGGAGCCACTTGTGTGGTCGTCCTCATCATGAGTTTGGTCTGAAGGTGTGGCGTGAGATGGCAGCGTGTGATTGTCCTCACGATGAGCAAACATAGGATTGACAATATAGGAGGGCAGTGCGTGGGTGTCCTCATGATGAGTGCACTCAAGAGTGCATGACCGTGTCTCGTCAGTTTGACTCGTATCGCAATCAACTAATGCACGGTTCCTCACCAAAATTTTTCGCGTGCTTGGCCCCCCTCTTGCAACCCAGTTGTCAGCTCAGGTGTTCATGTGTGTCTGGTGGCTTTCGCATCACGGTCGGTGTTGATGTGTTTGGTAGCCGTAGGCCTCTTAGCGTAGTGAGATGAACTGTCTATGTTATGGATATCACAGATTATATTCTAGTAAATAATTTTAAGACAAAGAGCGCCTGTATCTGTACAGGTATTTATGTCTGCAGGGATGGGCAAGTTCAATTCAGTAGGAGATCTTTCCTATTTCGTTTTGTTTCCCTTTGAGCTATCAGAGATATCAGCTGTTTCTTGTATCAAACAAGTTTGACAAGATTATTGCATAAATCGTTTGGATGCATCACAAATATAACATACCTTCGACATGAACTCCGTGTATCTGAATATGATAGCTACATCGTTTAGATTGATTTAAAATATGACTTGTTCCCTATGTATGCGGACAAGATACACATTAAAATGCAGTTTGGATGTGTCGCCCATCCTTTGAATAGACCATTTTTGTCTAGTTAGCTTTAGAAGAAGCACCTCGAGAGGTGAAGTTGTCTTTCTAAACTTTTTCTTGTTGCTAGTTGGTATGTCAAGAGGAATAAATGTGTAAGTGTTAATTCTACTTGCGTTGTTAACAAATGTTTTCTTGGCCAGTTACTCCAACTAACTCATTCTATAGGATCATCCAAATCGAATGGACCCTCGTACAAACTTCAGGCCTGCTATCCATCAGGTATCAATTTTCAATCGTTTGTTTGTCAGTCATCAAACCTTATGTTGAGTGACTTCCTTTGATCCTGGCTTACTGCTCAGAGATGAATAATCCCAGATATGCCGTGGCCAATAGTCAGCAGTTTCTGGGATGGTGAGCAGTGAACGTGTGAAGTCTTAGAAATCTTGATTTCTGATCAGTGTTGGTCACAATACAGTATTTTGTCCAACACTGTCAAGTATCCACATAGCGGACATGACCTTGCATTCCTTAGCCTGTCACACTGGGAAATCTGCACGGTTCTAAATACTTCTCGATGCGCGGCACTGAACAAGCTGTTCTTTGAGGGCATTAGTCCAGTGTGATGCTTCAGCAAAGCCCTCCTCTGTAGTACTAGGAAACTAGACTATTGTGATGCTTCACTAAATCTTGCCCTGTAATACGGATCAAGTAGGCTATTGCAATGCTTCGCTTAGGCACTACCCTGTTATACCATGGAACTAGTCTATTGCGATGCTTCTAAGGCCCTTCCCTGTAATACTAGGGAACTAAGTATTGTGATGCTTCATTAAGGCTCTTCACTGTAATACTAGAGAACTGGTCTAACATGGTGCACTAGTAAGGCTCTTCAGGGCAATACTAGGGAACTAATCTATTGTGAGGCTTCACTAAGGCTCTTTCTTGTAGTGCTTGGGAACAAGACTATTGTGATGCTTCACTGATGCTCTACCCTGTAATACTGGAAAACTGGTCTAACGTAATCCCTGATAAGGCTCTTCCCTATAATACTTGGAGATTTCGCATTGTTGTCCTACTAAGATTATTCTTTGAACTGCCAGGAGAAAGGTCTTGAACCGCAGAAACCTAGACTGGAATTTATGATAATCTAAATGCACAAGCACGGTTTGAATGTTGAACTTATGACCCCATTCCTGAAGTTGTCATTGCCGTTAATTTGGTCGAGGTGTTTGTTGGGCCGTCAATGAACTGATCAGTCGTTACAATGCGGTTAAAGAAACATCTTTTAAGCTTGGTGATATTGCGAGTGGTATTGGCTTCATTGATAGTCTCTATGGAAATCCGTTTTTGTTGACCGGCTGAGTGAACTGCTTTTAAGGTTGGAGAGCCCTGCTTGCTTTTGCTTAGACCCTCACGATGGCTTACAAACTGCGTTAACATACTGGTGTTGTACAATGAACAGTGAAGACTTGGGTGGGCACGACATTTCTGCTGATTTAGAGCAAGACAACCGCCCTAAACGATGCATTTTGACGTTCTCTCTAGCAGATAAATATCTTCGGTATAAATCAAATTATGGTAATAAGGCCTAGTAAGAGCTTGTATATGCTTAGCATTGGTTGAAGTCGAGTTGCCGACCCGCCAAACGCGAGTCTCATTTTCATAAGAATGCGCATGAGGAACAGATCGTTAGAATTATTTAGATGTGGTTGATTGTTGGCTAATTGCAAAATACAGGCAATTGTGTTTGTCAAGGCAAAAACAGGGAAGTACTTTGATAATTTCAGTTTTTTCGAATGAATCCTTCAAGACGCTTCATTGTTTATTCAGCTCCAGGCCTTTTAAAGGCACATTTGGAGACGAAGTTTCGAGTCGCATCTTTTATTCGCCACCATGCAGGCCCGAGCTGACTCTAACATGATAGTTACTTAGATGTCAAATCTCGAGCTGGTGACGTTCTGTGCCAGAAGGACATTGACTCCAGTGCCCTAGAGAGCCTTATCGCTTTAGTCTAATCTCGAGCTGTTGTCTCATGTTCTAACTAACGGTCTGATAGTGTTGTGCCGATCTCATCTCAACTTAAACTGCGGTGGTTTCATATTGTACCCTATTCAATTGCAGGTAATGTAAAGCGCTCGTGACGCTCTGGCTACTCGAGTAAGTTGGGCGTTACATCCATACTCCTCGATCTGCACTGCTGCTCCTCTTAGTAAGATACGGAGCATCTTTTCCATAGGAACCAAGAGTTTATTTTATTTCTCCGACATGCTTGTGAAGCTTGGACGAGACACCAGGCTGCAGCGATCTCTTATTCACTTTCAGTAACGTAAGAATAGTTTAATTACTCGAATTTACGAAAAAAAATTGAGCTCTTGGACGCTGCCTGTCCTGAATGACTGGAGAGTTTCTGAAAGGGTGTAATCCGAAACACTGGTATCAAAGTTACCCGAATTTGTTGAGTGGTCCATTGGTGTTTTACAGAAAGCTGTGTTGGGTCGTGTGAGGTACTGGTCGATATGTTGCGATGATTTCTAATCTAATCGATGATATCAAAGATTTACTTTTGAATGTTTTTCGCCCATTTGTTAGAGTGTGTGAGTCAGCAGGTACAGGGATATGTTTTTTCCATGTATACCACCTTAATATAATTATTTGTACACTCAGATGGTTTGTTAGTTTACAATTAGCCTCTTGCACGTCACCGGTCTTTTTCAAGTTTAGACCCTGATATTTCAATAATTCAACATGGTTGCGTGTTCACAACCCTCCCTCGAATCTGTCCTCGCGAGTTTTCATCATTCAAGACATGGAAGTGGTAACTATGCAGGGCTTGCGCAGTAAATGCGAGGCTTTCCACCCAAACTGTCCTCTGGTCAAAGTAGTTAAACGGATCGGTGATGCTAACGATGACGCCCATTAGGGAGCATATTTGAGTCTGGGGGGCTCCCGTCACCGAGGAGGATTGCTTGCTGTGGCGGCTTCTGGGGCTCCGGCCGCCATGCAAAAGTCCCTACACCTACCCTGTTTCACGTCATCGTCGACGGGGATGGCGTAATGGGCTTCGTCTCTGTGGTGTTGACTGTTGACGTTGACGCGGCTCGTTCTGCTTAGGCATCGGGTCCACAGCCTCTTTCAGGATACCAGAGCTACAACATACGCATTACATTTTTTCAAGGGAAAGTGAGCAATCATAATATTCCTCTACAAAAAAACATCTTGTCCAACTTAGGTCCTAACTCTAATCTTTGTACTACAAGGGTCCGAACTCTAATCTTTGTTCCACAAGAGGCCATCCCTAAGGCTCTTGCTTTAAACTTTGTTCCACAAGAGGTCATCCCTACTCGAGTCTTGGTGGTGCAATAAAGTGTTGCTGAGGGACGTGAACACACTGTCACACAACTCTCGGGTGTCCACAGTAACAACAGAATTATAACCACACAATTTCAATACGGTTATCGCCAATAACACTCCGTTAAGCCGGTCACGCCTGTCTTTTCCTCTTCATTCCTCCCCCTCCCCTCCTGCGTCCCAACATGCGAACATGCACATGTCGGTGGGTATCTGAGCGTTTTCAGGTGGTGCGCTGGCCGCGGTTGCGTGGTCCGCACCTCAACATCGACAGGTGAACCCCGTCAACCCACAACAACGTGAGACCTTGCAGCCTCGGTACAACCCGTTACGATGTGCAAGGCAGGTCGGCATTCCCGTGTTATGTGTTAATCCAAGAATCATGGTGTTGAAACCGTGAGGGATTGGAGTGTTTTGTGTAACTCGAGAATGGATGCCGCGTTCACTGTAGTCGATGTTATTTATGTAAGGTATGACTGGCTTTCTGAAACATTCAATCTGTTGCCCTGCAGTCAGATTTTGAGCAGCTTTAGCTAGCTGGAAGTGAGTTGCTGCCTTCTTATGTTTGTAGTGAGATTTTAAGGTGATACGCGTATGAGCTGTTGTCTGTATTGTGTTGTGTTGGTGTGGGCAGGTCGTGTAGGAGGTCGTTGAAGAGTGACGGGGAAAAGACAGAGCCCTGGGGAATACCATTGTGAAGAAGGCGTGTTCGTGATGGCCTATCATTGTTGACTGTAGGTGCATGCACGCCAGAAATGAAATTAACAAAGAACTCCTTGTAATTAGTATCGATGTGTTCGTTGAATATTTTGTTTGAGAACATGAAATGGAATTGTGTCGAAGGCTTTTCTTTTGTCAGACGCATACCAGGGTGCGTGAGTCTGTCGGCTTGTCGTTCGGGCCTGCGTGGATGGTCTGTGAGGTTGTTGAGCAGTGTGATTGTTATATCCTGAAAACACGTTGTCCAGAGGTGAGTGAGATACGGTCATTAATTTTGTTTGAAATCAGTTTCTTAAGTTTCATTTGGATTTGGGAGAAGAAAGGGAGGCTTCATGTTGTCAGAATGGATATGATTTTACTTGTTTCCGGGTGATTGGTATCGTTGTTGTCTACATAAATTGGAGAGGGCAACGATGTCTGTTTGATCTGGCGACGTGTTGACCTAAATGTTCAAGATGAATGTGTGATATGCCGTCAGAAGATTTAATGGTCTGGCTGGTAGCTAATTCAAATGCAGGGTCATGTTTGAGTATCACCAATTTGTGTTGATGCTCGACTACCTCGCTATTGTCGAGGGATTAGAGCGAGATTGGGAGAGGAGAATGAGACAGCAGGAAGTCATTTGTGTGTTTGGGTTGAGCAATGACAAGTTGGTGTGCCTGTGTTATCTAATGTGATCAGTGTGTCTAGTTTGTTACGGAGGACATTAGCTCGTCGGTTAGGGTTTTGTGTGATGAGCTTGGAGTTATTGTGTGCGTTAAAATCTACAACAGCGAAGTGTTGGTGGTGCTGTTGGGGTAGTCCAGGTAAGGTGTGTACTGCAATTGACATAAGCTGGGTGAAGGATATGTTGAATAGATTTTATCGTTTCTTTTGGATTTGAACAGTGCCGAGTTGTCGAGTGGAAGTTGTGCGAGAGTGTGTGCAGCTGTACGAGAAATGTGAAAATTTTGAGGCAATAATGTAATGAGTCCTTCGTTGTTGATAAGACAATCGTGGCGTAGTGTTTCCTACAGTTGGTCGATGTGAATGAGGTGTTAGAGGAGGAATTGCTTGAATTTCATTAGTTGCTGACCGATGCCGTTTGTGTTAGTTTGTAATAAGTTTCTGAGTCCGACATTGGTTTGAGGTTGTAATGGCGGAGCAAAAAGTGGCATGGGGTTTGTGGCTGTGGAGGTGAGTAAGGTGGCAACGCGGGTAATGACAGGGTTTGCACCGTGGGTAGAGAGCCACTGGCGGACCGGCGAGGCCGACAGACGCACAAGAGAGAGGAGGGGGAGCGTTGCTGAGGTCTGTATCTATACATCTATTGTTGTAGACCCCATAACACTTGCTGTGTAATGTGTGCATTATCACATCTGCACTTGCAGCGCGCCGCCTGCAAGTGCGACCGCTGTTGATAATAGGGCAAGCCCTGGAACCAGAGTCGAAATCTATGTGTCCGGCTTTGAGGAGGGGCTGCAACGCCGATGTTCGTTTACTTCCCTTATGAAAGAACGTTGCGGCTCTGGTGTCAGTTGAATATGTGTTGCGGCTCTGGTGTCAGTTGCTTTGTCAGGGGTCCGAAATCCCTAGCAGCGCTCAGGCCGCATCTCCATTGAGGCCGAGCGACGACGACGACCTAATGAGTGGAGGTGAAAGACTCGCTTGGGTCGAGTCCCAGACGCTGACGCCGCATTCACGTTATCCTGTGGATAATCCGCTCGACACTCATTGGCTCCCTCGCTGGACGTCAAGTGTGACAGAAAGTCAGCCTTAACTGGATTCATTTCAAAAAGAGGCGTCGCTGAGAAGGTGTTCATTATTCGTATGACATAGATTGACTGGTTAAGCCTCGATCAATGACATGACGGTACTGTGGCGAGGAGATAGGGCGCCACTTCCCTTTGTGCCAGCCAAATGGAAAACACTGGCCGTATATCCATGCGTGCAAAATCTTTCGTACACCGTACCAGCCAGGTACAATATTGATGATACCCAAGATTTTATTTATAAATTTCCATCTGGAAGTTTCAGTTGTCGTAAGAAGAAATTTGTCACTGTCGTGGGTAAAATGCTGCATGAAATCAAGTTTGCATTTTCTCTGAATTCACGATATCAATGCCTCAAATGTTGTCCCTTGTACTAACACTTGGTACTAACACTTGGGAAGCTGCAAAGTTTACTTTTGTTTTTGCACGCGCTAAACGTGTCCTGTTTGCAGTTGACGCCGTATCTTTCATTCATTAAGAACTTGGTGTCAAATTTTGTATGTCGTGTGTTTTTAAATGGGACGAACAAATGGTGTCTGCGAGAGCGTTGTTTACTAACTTTCTATTGATCTAACATCAATCGGCTAGTGTCGCTGCTACGAGTTTCTCTGATTTGTACTTTATTAAATTTCGGGAGTAACACACCACCAAATTTTTTGAAATTCATTTGCTATATGAACTGTGCAACTTCGTTGCAATAAAATAATACGTGAAAAGTTTGGAAAAAATTATGTAGGATTAGATCGAGCTTTAAGTTTTGAAGTTTTTGTATTCATTACTACGTATATTATAATTGATGCTGCTAGCAATGCGAGAGACTACTACCTATTGATTAGTGTTGTTCATGTGTATTTTTTCTTCTTGATATTTTAAGCAGCTCTGCGGAGCACGATGAGGCTTTCAGTGATGGGCAAATTTATGTTATTGGCCTGCTTTTCAGGGTTATTGTGTTCAACGTGGCTACCCACAGAGAGATTGATCAGGCATATTGAACATTTGATATTTGATAAATTCAACTTTATTGGGGTCAACTTTGTTAGGATATTGTCAAAATTTCAGCAACCTGATCATATTTCAATTACATAGTTGGGCAAGATGCTATCAATAGTATAGCAACACAATACTTTTCAATTTTTCGGACACTCCTGGGCCAAACTTAGGCACGACACTTGGAATACAACCAAATAGCAGTCTTTTTCCCATCACTCGATGCTTACCGTATAATGTACAATAGCGTTGGTAGCGAGCGAAAATAACAATAAATGCCTGTCTTTTTTATAGTTTTTTTCTTCCATCCTTTACCGCTTTGCGCCTGTCTTTGTCAACTCGATCCCATTGAGGACCGTGGTGACCTATAACGTAGCAGACTAGAACTCTCGAGTCTTAAGTCATTAATTTTTCGGTTAAACCGAGATTTTCTTGTTTTTCTTCGCGGTATAAAAGAGCGTTAGACAAATGCGATGGGCGAAGACCGGGGGGCAGCTGGTTCATCTATTACGGAAATTTCATTTTTTCCCTTCGCTGATGCCAGGTGGGGCAGACGGTTGTGCCAGAATTTTGAGGAGAACAAAAAGATGTTCTGGAAAGGGGGTTGGGGTGGATGGATGATTATTCATTTTATAGATCATTAACACTTTATTTTAGTATTTTATCATTTCTTCTTGCTTGGGCTCTATTATATTTCTCTGCCCTTTTTTCATGGTGATAAATTTTGCATTGGTTATTTTTATTATATGCATCGAGGCTGGTCGAGACAAGGTGACCCGGGGAGAGGAGGTCCTCGTGGGATCCGCGGGACTCGGGGACCCGGGGTTTCGGGAACCCGGGGGACTTGGGAGACCAGATGGATTTGGGGTGGTCCACTTGGATCTTTCTGGGGCCCTTAGGGACACCCTTGAGACCCTTTGGGAGCCTTTTGAGAAACTGTGGGACCCTATAGAGGCCCCTCTGAATCCTGGAACCTCTGCTCCCCCCTCGCAGCGCTGGAAAACCCATTCACAGAAAAACGTTTATGTGAGATGCTTGAGTTGAACAATT
>SDVV010014235.1:0-14861 GCA_016164225.1 Gammarus roeselii | reverse complement strand
TGATGTGTCTGTATAGCGCATTATCAGTTCTCCAATATCATATTGGCAGAAACCTGTAATCAGGGCATAGCGGTGAATTGGGTAGCAATATGTTTTGTGTGAATGAATTTTGTCTTCATGTGGCGCGAAGGAGAACATCCGTATTAGGATGTTGCCTAGATTTTTTGTCGTCTGGTCTGCTTTTCAACATCCATATCAGTGCAATCAACAGAAAAAATGTTCATAAGAAACTTAAATTCATCCATATAAATAAGTGTGACACCATCTTGCTTAACATCAGTCGAGAAGTGACGCTTAGGTCCCTTTAGTCTGATCTACAGTTTTTGAAGTATTGTACGCAATATCATGGACCGACTAAAAATATTTCAACTATCCAGACGCTTCTGCAGAAGCAATGGAAATGGCATACGTAAGGTTATTAACACAGCAATTGGCAACATGACACACTTCGTTCTCCTTGCTTAATAGATCATTCAGGTCATCGGCTTAAATATTATACAACAATGACGATAATTTACCTACATTTTAAGCTGCATAACAATTGCATGCATGACATCCTTTAGTAATGATGGGCACGTATGCAGTCAGAGAGGAAGAGAGCTAATACTGTTACCAATCTGCGAAAAGGATGGTTGTACACTTCTCCGAGAAGTCACCATTCCAACTGCCTTTTTTTTTAATCCTCTTCCAACCTCAGCCACACCGTTCGTTTCGTTAACAACAGAAATAGCGCCACGGTCGCCTCGAATCCACTCTTTCAATTCTCGCCAAAAAAAGGTTGTAATATCCCGAAAGGGCTCCTCCCAGACTCTGACAAAGCTAATATGGCCCACAATCCCTGGAACCTTGCGTGACAGTGATTTTTTCCCAGGTCAATACTTAAATCTATTTTTGAAAAATTATCGAATTTACCTTTCTACATTTGGTGCAACTTCTGCGACATTTGGTCGGTGATGCTAAGGACTTGTTGCACTGCTGATTTATGATAGGGGCCAGAAAGGCATTGAATACCATCCTGCGCTTAAAATCTCTGTCCACTCACCTCCTGCCTCACTCCCCTCTTTATCCAGGTGACGGTGATCCATCCCCAGCTGAGCATGGACCGGTCCAGCGCCGCCCTGGAGGCTGCCTCTGAGGACACCCTCGCTGAGGAAGACAGGCAGGGGCTGCAAGAGGCCCTGGGGCATCAGGCTACGCTCGCAGACCTAGCTGTGGATGCTGAGCAGGAGGACAACACCGTCGTAGAGCCCGCACAGGACACAAGGTAGATAGTTGCCTCTTGATTTCCTACCTCTGCATTGATCCCATTTTAATTAGCCCCGAAATTTCGGATGCCACGTTATTGTTGGTCACTCTGGCCTGCTGGTAACCCAGGTCACTCTAAACTCGTGTAGTTTCCCTGAGGTTAGTCTCATTCAGCTTATTGTAGAGGACTTGGCGTTTCTCCGGGCGCACTCTAAATGTCCGACTACAGTTGTGCTATGGCATGGATTCCCAAAGCGCACCACGACGGTCCTATTTTGACAGTTGTCTGTCAATGAAGCTCGCTTGATGGCCGGGATATTGGGCCAAACTAACTTTTGATTGGGGTGAGACATACATTTGATTTCTAGTTAGTTGAATTGAGCTTCATTTGTAAAAATTCTATATCGTTTTTGAAATTCGATTAGACTACTTTGAGAGACTTCAACGTGACAGTAAACGACAGAGGAAAGACTCTGCTGAAGCCAGCTATCACAAAGCCGAACTTGTAGAGAAGAGGATGAAACCGCTGCCAAAGTTGAAGAATCTTTTCAACTAATCAAGCGTAACGTTGCTTGTAAAGAGGAGCTGACCAATATTCTCAACAGAAGTAGTTTTAAATAAAAAGTTATTATAGTTTTGCACAAATATTTGGGTTGGAATTTTGAATCGACAATCAACACCCAACGAAGCAAGCTCTCAGAATTCTTCGTCATTTTGTCACCTCGTGATCCGGGTAACTTTAGTAACACTTATTATGTTTGTTGTGGGTATGAAAGTGTTAACTTTGGTAACACATGTTATGTTTGGTGTGGGTGTGAAAATGTCCACTTTAGTAACAAATATTATATCTGTCGTGGGTATGAAAGTGTCCACTTTAGTAACACTCATCATGTTTATCGCAGGTGTGAAAGTGTCCACTTTAGTAACACATATTATGTTTGCCGTGGGTGTGAAAGTGTCCACTTTTATTATATTATTGTGCTGGGAAACTGCGTGCTTTTAGAAGCTCTGATAACATCTGGGGTTAGACAAAATACTGTCCAGATACAAAGACAGATACACAGACTCTAGGCCGCAACCCCCAGAAAATGGGGTGGCCAACGGCAAGGCACACCTCACACCCTCATACGCTCACACTCACTCAATTTAGCTCTTTTGTGCAAAGGGTCCGGCCGGTACCTCCGCAACATACACTCTGGATCACGAGTGCAGTCCAAGAATCCGTTGTCAGCAGCAGGGCCCGACATTTTTCACTGGTTTACCCCCGCCGCGTCATTATGGCCGGGCTCTCCCCACCCACGACCATCCCGACAGCGGAATGCCAAGGGCGGGAAAGCACATCAGAGCCGCGTCAAAATAAACCATTCACAACCATTCTCCACTCACGCCTGTTCATTGTAAGCTCTCTCGCCACCTCCACATTCATGTTTCTTCTCCCTAACGCCTACTTCACACCATCCATCCACCCAAACTTCGGTATTCTAGGCCTGCGACCACTCGCCTCCGCATTCCTCACCCTTTTCACCAATCTCACTTCATCCATACTCACCATGTGCTCGAACCATCTCGGAACACGCGAATACACTCTGTTCTCCAACTTCTTCACCATCGCTGTTCTGATTCGAACCACGTCGTTGGTGATCCGGTCTCTCAGCATTACTCCAGATATGCTCCTCAAACATTTCATCTCGAAAACATTCAACCTTCCTCTCTCCTCTGCTCTCACCCCCCAAGTCTCAGCTCCGTAGAGCACAGTTGGGACAACAACACCCTCATAAGGCCCTCTCTTTGCTTCCATCCCCAACGTCCTACAGCTCAGTACACTTTTCAGTGCACCCAACACTTGACACCCCTCCTTCACTCGCGCCTTCACTTCAGTTTCAACTAGTTCAGTTATCTCCACATGGGAGCCCAGATACTTAAAACACTGAACTTCCTCCAAGAGCTCTCCATTTAGGGTGACACTAATTTTGCTTGCATCGACAGTCCTCGAGCATCTCATTACTTTAATCTTATCCACGTTCACTCGAAGCTTCCTTCTCTCACACACTCTACCAAACTCAAACACTAGCCTACATAGCTTTTTCTCTGAATCCGCAACCAGGGCCGTATCATAAGCAAATAACAACTGGCTCAACTGCCAACTCCGCCCATTCGCTTCCAACCGTTCCAAGCCACGACCCAGCACACTCGCGTTCACCTCCCTGACCACTCCATCCATATAGAGGTTGAACACCCAGGGAGACATCACGCAGTCTTGTCTCAGTCCCACTTTCACTGCGAACCAATCACTCACTGCGCTTCCCACTCTGACACATGCTCGGCCGCCAACATTTAAACTCTGCACCGCTTTCAACAGATGTCCGCCCACTCCATACAAACGCATCACCCTACACAGCGCTTCCCTGTCAATCCTGTCGTATGCCTCCAGATCCATGAAGGCCCAGAACACATCCTTTCCTTTGGCAAGTTTCTTCTCACAGACCTATCTCACTGCAAAAATCTGATCGGCACACCCTCTACCACTCCTAAAGCCACACTGTTCCTCTCCAATTGCGCAATCCGTACAGTCTCTAATCCTTTTGATCAGCACTCTCCCGTACAACTTACCAACCACACATGACAGACTGATACCTCTCAAGCTGCAGCATTAATTTTCATCTCCTTTGCCCCTATATAGCGGAACAATACAGGCACTGCGTCACTCACTCGGTACCACGCCTGCCACAAAACACAAGTTCAGTAACCTCCTACCAACTATTCGACAATCGTTACGCCACTCTTCTTCATGCACTCGCTCGCAACGTCATCCAAACCTGGAGCTTTCCCTGCTTTCATCACCTCCACCGCCTTCTGCACCTCTTTCCTAGTAATGTCCGCCACAAGTCTCTCACAAAAATGGCATCCGAGCACCACCAGTTACAGCAACAGATACTTCTTCAAATTTATTTCCCAAATCAGGCTGAGCAATTTGAAAATTTAGATTGAAAGTTTCTTGCTGAACAGAGGGCCGACACGCGCGTTTGTGAGGTTTTTTATCAGAATTCTTTATTGCGTCTCCCCTAGGAATCTCGTTCAATCAACTATAAGAAAATCATCACGTCTCCCTCCCTAGATCGGTGGCCACGGGCTCTCGTCAGCCCGTGCCGCACGTGGCCCACGCACAGGTGTCCGGCCACCATGTGGACATGCGGCCAGATGGCTACTACTCATCCACCGAAGTGGAGGGCGCGGCCGCAGTGGGAACAAGTGAGTGACACACGAACAGTGCTGTGCTGTGACATCGTCAGGGTAATTGAGATTCTATTTTCAGAACTGGGATTTCCCTCATTGTCTTCCTTCCTTGTGAACCGTTGGGTTATGATGGTATGCAGAAACCTTGCACATGTTTTTTCTGCTTTAGTTTACATGCATGATGCATTCCATCCTAGCCACGCTTTAGTGATGTATTTTGATGATGCAAGTCCCTAAGCTGTCAACACAACCGAGCCCGTGCGCATTTTACAAGATACCAAAAAGGTAACTAGCAATTTAAATACATTCACGAGAAAGACAGAGCTCTCGAACATTGAGGAGTCCCTTACAGGGCTGCATTTGGGAGTAGAGTAACCTTGGTTCATGGAATCAGATTGATCAGAATACTGAGATTTATATCGCCAGATGGCGCTGGAAGCAATGAGGCTGGGTCACGCCGCGTTGATAGGATCAGCAACGCTGATTCCGCAAAGATTGCCTCAAAACAACACTGCTGGTCACGCCAGCAGTGTCGTTGCGTAGTCTAGACTTATCTTGCGTAATTCGGGCTTCTCTTCCCTCTAGGCTGTCGTTACGTAGTCCAGGCATTCCTCAAGCCGGATTCAGTTTCAATGAGACGGACAGTAAGGACCGCAAGACTGATTTGAAATTTACTTTTTAGAGCAGTCCATTGTGGTCAACGATCTTCACTGCAGTCCATTGTGGTCAACTACCTTTAGAGCAGTCTATTGTGATCAACGATCTTTAGAGCAGTCCATTGTGGTCAACGATCTTTAGAGCAGTCCATTGTGGTCAACGATCTTTAGAGCAGTCCATTGTGGTCAACGATCTTTAGAGCAGTCCATTGTGGTCAACGATCTTTAGAGCAGTCCATTGTGGTCAACGATCTTTAGAGCAGACCATTGCGGTCAACGAACTTTAAAGAAGACCAATGCGGTCAACGAACTTTAGAGCAGTCCATTGTGGTCAACGATCTTTAGAGCAGACCATTGCGGTCAACGATCTTTGGAGCAGACCATTGCGTCAACAATCTTGAGAGCAGTCCATTGGGGTCAACGTTCTTTAGAGCAGTCCATTGTGGTCAACGATCTTTAGAGCAGTCCATTGGGGTCAACGATCTTTAGAACAGTCCATTGTGGTCAACGATCTCTAGAGCAGTCCATTGTGGTCAACGATCTCTAGAGCAGTCCATTGGGGTCGACGATCATCAGAGCAGACCAATGCGGTCAACGATCTTTAGAGCACTCCAACGTGGTCAACGATCTTTAGAGCAGATCATTGCGGTCAACGATTTTTAGAGCAGTCCATTGTGGTCAACGATCTTTAGAGCAGTCCATTGTGGTCAATGATCTTTAGAGCAGACCATTGCGGTCAACGATCTTCAGAGCAGACAATTACGGTCAACGATATTTTATATTGATATGTTGCTTGCAATGTCTCGTTCATTTTTGTGTCTCCCTTGGATTCATAAAGTATTGCCAAGTATACAGGTTTCACTGACGTGGTGAAAATGTGAAGTATTATTTGACAGTCTAACTACAGGACATTTGACTTCGGCTCTAACTACAGGACATTTGACTTCGGCTCGCCAGGAAGACCTTTCTCGCTTATATTGATAATCTTGTGTTATGTTCCGGGTATTTGACTTCGGCTCGCTAGGGAGACCCGTCACTCTAATCTAATCTCTTGTTACGTTCGGTGATGGAAGAGCAATAATTTCAGCGGGTATAAATCCCTTCTCTTTTTGGAGGTCCTCGATTATAAAAGTGCATTAACTCAACCTCGAGCGCGTTCACAACCTGTTCAAGACAATCAGCTGATTGTTGCATCGTCTCAGTTGCGCTAGCAAACATCGTCTCTCTGATCCAATGTAATTCTAGGAGAAACCAGTACAATGTTTTGTCGCAATAAGTCCGATGTTTCGATCATGTTTCTTTGGATCAGAACCGTTTTCATTTCGTTAAGTATCTTTCTATCTGCCACTGACATACTTCTCTTCCTTCGTTGTCATCAGGCCACGCCGTGACCGTGATCGTGATGGTGTGCGGCGGTTTCTTGGTGTGTCTGGTGGTGCTCGGCGTAATCAGGGTACGGGCGGCACACAGTCGGCACGCCGGCGCCACGCCAGCACCCAGCACCGACCACACCGCAGACGCTGAGATGGCTTGGGATGACTCGCCTCTCAACATTACCTTGAACCCTATGGAGGTGAGTTTCTTTGGTGCCTGAAGAGTGCATTGTACTTGGTATAGTCTGCCTTTCACTGCAGCACTATCTTTGTGATGAGGAGAGAAGCAAAGAGTGCATTGGCATTGTAATTAACATAGTCTGCCTTTCAGTGCACTCATTCTCCTCTAATCTAATATTTAAATCTTCCCCTGTCGCAATCTCGTCTGCTCGTTCTTGTAGATACAGACACTCGGCCGAATCCCCAAAAAGGAGTGTGGCCGACGGCGGGACGCACCTCACATACGCTCACACTCACACAACCTAGCCCTTTTGTGCTAAAGGAGATGTGGAGGGAGAATGGGATACGTTTAGAGATGCGTTGCTGAGATGTTCAAAGACTGTGTGGTGCGCCTTGTGGGCGGGTGCAGAAGGAAGGGTTGCAAGTGGTGGGACGCGGAGGTCAAGCTAACGGTGGCACGGAAAGAGCGTTTGAGGAGTGGTTGCAGGGGAAGTCGGTGGTGGCCTATGAAAGCTATAAAGAGATGAGGAACGAAGTGAAGCGGGCGGTGAGGAGAGCCAAAAGGGACGCTGAGGCCAGGTGGGGCAGACAGTTGTGCCAGAATTTTGAGGAGAGCAAAAAGATGTTCTGGAAAGAAGTGAAGAGGGTGAGAACGGGAGAGACCTGAAAGGAGGAGGTTGTGAAAGATGAAAACGGCCAATTGTTGTTGGATAGTGGTGATGTACGGAAGCGGTGAGCCAATTATTTTGGTGAGTTGTTGAATGTCGAGGATGACAGAGAGGCTGACATTGTTGCTGTGGGTGGTGGTGCTCGGATACCAGTTTTGGTATGAAGACTTGTGGCGGACATTACCAGGGAAGAGGTGCAGGAGGCGGTGGAGTTGATGAAATCAGGGAAAGCCCCTGGTGCCTGAAAAATGGCGTAGTAACGATTGTCGAATGGTTGATGAGGCCTGAAAAGAGATAAAAATGAATGCTGCAACTTGAGAGGCATTAGTCTGTTATGTGTGGCTGGTAAGTTGTACGGGAGAGTGCTGATCAAAAGAATTAGAGAGTGTACAGACTGCGCAAACGGAGAGTCACAGTATGGCTTTATGAGTGGTAGAGGGTGTGCCGATCAGGTTGTTGTAGTTAGACAGGTCTGTGAGAAGACCCTTGCCAAAGGAAAGGATGTGTTCTGGGCCTTCATGGATCTGGAAAAGGCATACAAAAGGATTGACAGGGAAGCGCTGTGGAGGGTGTTGCGTTTGTACGGAGTGGGCGGATATCTGTTGAAAGCGGTGCAGAGTTTCTATGTTGGCAGCCGAGCATATGTCACAGTGAGAAGCGAGGTTAGTGATTGGTTCACAGTGAAAGTGGGCCTGAGACAAGTCTGCGGGATGTTTCCATGTCGGTTCAATCCCTATATGGAAGGATTGGTCAGGAAGGTGAGCGCGAGTGTGCTGGGTCGTGGCTTGGTCCTGTTTAAGTCGAAAGCAAATGGGCGGAGTTGACAGTTGAGCCAGTTGCTATTTGAGGATGATACGGCGCTGGTGGCGGATTCAGAGGAGAAGCTATGTAGGCTAGTGTCTGAGTTTGGTAGAGTGTGTGAGAGGAGGACGCTTCGAGTGAACATGGGTTAAAGTAAAGCAACGAGATACTGAAAGACTGTGGATGCGAGCAAAATTAGTGTCACCCTAAATGGAGAGCTGTTGGAGGTAGTTCAGTGTTTCAAGTATCTGGGCTCCCATGTAGAGGTGACTGGACTAGTGGAATCTGAAGTGAAGGCGCGAGTGAAGGAGGGGTGTAAAGTGTTGGGAGCACTGAAGAGTGTTGGGTGCACTGTAGGACGTTGGGGATGGAAGCAAAGAGAAGGTTGTATGAGGGTGTTATTGTCCTTACTGTGCTCTACGGAGCCAAAACCTGAGGGTGAGAGTAGAGGAGAGAAGAAGGTTGAATGTATTCGAGATGACATGTTTCAGGAGCATGGCTGGAGTGACGCTGAGAGACTGGATCACCAACGACGTGGTTCGAATCAGAACGGGGATGGTGAAGAAATTGGAGGACAGAGTGGATTCGCGTGTTCTGAGATGGTTCGGATACATGGTATGGATGGATGAAGAGAGATTGGTGAAAAGGGTGATGAAGACGGAGGCGAATGGTCGCAGGCCAAGATGAAGACCGAAGTTTGGGTGGATGGATGGTGTGAAGCAGGTCGTTGGGAAGGAGAGACTTGAATGTGTAAGTGGTGAGAGAGCGTGCAATGAAAAGGCGTGAGTGGAGAATGGTTGTGATCTGCTTTCCCGCCCTTGGCAACACGTTGTCGGGATGGACGTGGGTGGGGGAGGCCCGGCCATCATGATGCGGCGGGGGTAAACCAGGGGAAACTGTCGGGCCCTGCTGCTGACAACGGATTCTCGGACCGCACTCGTGACCCTGAGTGTGTGTTGCTCATTTTCATATTCTGTTCAAATTGCCCCTTTGTCCTTTAGAGCAGATCATTGCTGTCAACGATCTTTAGACCAGACCTGTCAATTTTGCTCTCACTCGCATCACTTCCCCCGCCTTGCTCTCACTCTACCCGTCTTCCCAACTCACTCCATCAGGCTCATCATCCGGTCGTTGATATGGGCAAACTTGCTCACGTTGGATCTGACCGGGTCTAAATTTCGAGAATTGGTTTTGTGCACTATCCCTCCTTGACATCAGTCTAGTACCTCGCCGATTTGGTCCCTGACGCTACTTGCACCATCTAAATTTTCACCCGATACTGTTAAGCGTCTCCGATTACTCTGTCCCCTACTTGAAGCACAAACAATACAGCATGACATTACACAACTGGAGGACTTCTGGATGTACCCAATTCCTAAGAAGTGCATGCGTAGTCTCGGCATCACTCGTCACTTGAGGCGAGCTCAACACTTGGGTCGTCTCTTCCCCCTCCACAACGCTTACTGCTTGGGCTGTCCCTCAGTCGCATGGACGTTGCAGCGGCCCTGCGGCAGGCTGCTTATGCAAATCAGCAACAATAGCCACTCTCAGGCCTTGTTTCCACTTGTCCTGCTCTCACTCACACCATTCCTCCTCATACTCTGATCTCACTCACCTCGCTCTTACCCTGATCTCGCTCAATCCCACACGTATTTTTCCAGATGGAGCTGTCCGGCCGCCTGCGCGGAGCTGCCTCTGCCACAGACCGCGACTCCGGGGACGATTCCTCCGACGACGGCAGCAGCAACTTCGCCGACGACTTGGACGAGTCTACGGACGAAGAAGAGGACGAGGTTGAGGTCGACGACTCGGCGCCTCCCAAGACGAAGGAGCTGGAGTGGGACGACTCCACCCTCAAGATGTAGAGCGGCAACCAACTCTCTCGTATGCCTTTCCTTCCTACAAAGCAGGAAACGTTTAAAAGATGTAGTCTTCTCTGCAGATTCGAGGGCGAAGGCGATCCAATTCCTTCTTTTCTGACGGAAGGAAAGAAGGACGGTGGAACTGCGGCCTTCTTCTCTCTTAAATAGAAGGAACGAAGAGTGGGCGACCTGGAACCTCCTCCTCCTTCTTCTTCTTCAGATGGAAGGAAAGAAAGGTGGCGAACTGTGCCCTCCTCATTTTTCGTCTTTAAATATAATGAGAGAAAGGTGGCTGACCAGCGTAAATGAGTGATGTGGTGTTATTGTAAACGGTTCATGGGGTGTTCTATAATCTTAGAAATATATCATTGTAAAAATGCTATGCTGAAAGTAGAACTAATGCTGAAAGTTGTCTTGAGCTTTGACTGGGCCTATTGCAAAATGTGAATAACTTGTAGGCGGGGGCAAGAACACGATTCTAGTTGACTCAATTCTTATTGGAAAAAAATTGTTGACGACAAGTAAAACTTGGCGTTGTGTGCAGCAGTACGTCATATAACCTAGAACAGTGTTCTAGGTCATATGACGGGCGTTATTCATATTGTTTGTGATCCTTGACGTTTGAATACCATAAGAATAGTTTCAATGGCCTGCAATACAGTCCATAGTCGTACGGCTGCTTCTGAATACGATTTGCTTCTTCATGGCCTTTCCTAAGGGAGAAACGTATGCGATAAATAACACCCTAACGTTATAAGAAGTTTGTCAACTGATGGGTTCCCGCGGGAAGAGTAAGGAGGCTACTTTGAGCATTGTTTGGATAATACAGGTAGCTGGTCATCAACGTAACGGTTGATGCCTTGTTACCTCTACATTATGTTTGGGAGTGCGTAAGCATACAGTAGTGGTCTGTGGTGTTAGGAAGGGAGTAATTTCTAGTTGGAACCGCTGTCACTGAGAGTAGGAAGGGGGTAATTCCTAGTTGGAACCGCTGTCTCTGAGAGTAGTAAGGGGGTAATTCCTATTTGGAACCGCTGTCTCTGAGAGTCTATTTGCGTGTGAGGTCAATAGAACTCTATTCCTTTTTTCGTCGTGTAAGTGTTTGCTGGTGTAGAATTTATTTTGTTGATTGATGTGGAGAGCAGCAAACAAATAGAAAGCATTGCCAACACTATTTAGTTGGCAACTCTCACTAGCTATAGATTTTGTCCATTCATCAAAAAACATGTAGTTTAATACATTATTAGTAGAACAGTCTATCTGTAGCTACTACAGAGGAAAACAAAATGTAGCTAACCCGGCTTGAATGATGATGCTATTCCTATACTTGCTTTTACTCAGGCAGTAAGTTTCCTTCAAATTATTCAGGTGTTTGGATTATTTTACGCTTTTGAAGGAAATGCTCCTGATGGAAAAAACAAAGAATATTCACATGAAGAAGAGAGTAGCTAGCAAAGTAACTCACTACTTAGGAAATAGTGGTTACTACCAAATCGAAAAATATGATGAAAATTCCTTGTTTGGAAAAGAAATTTCGTTTCTTTGTCCACGAGTTGTCAATATGTCTTATAAATGCCTTGCATGACCAAAGACTCTTGAGTGTCACAGAGCGCTTCATGGGATACGGGTCCTCAATGGCTGGTAAATAACACCTTATATCATCGTGAATTCAATGTTAGTTAAACCTCTTATCCTTACTTCTTCCGTAATGTCCCATCTACGTTATAATCTCATTAGTTTACTGTCATAAACCTATGGGTTTTCTTTTTGAGGGGGGGAGTGTTCAATCACGCCTATTAGCTGTAATTAATGTTTTTCACAGCTATTCTGCTCTGAATGGTCCTCTAAAATTCGTTATATTTTGGGAAATAGATATAACTCTTCAGGCAGTAAGTCGATGTATTTCAAATAGCAATGATTTTTATAAAATGATACATTTATTTAACACATTCTTAATTCATTATTATTGCCACAGAAAGGTATTTGTAATCGATCTAAATCTCGATCTTAATGATATATTGAACTCATAAACGTCCAGATACTTATATAACCTTAACATACACCCATTGTTGCATATTTTAGAAGAGCTGTTTATCAGTGTTATTTAATGTAACTCATGTATTAAAGACAGGGCTATGCATACCGTTCACTGTTCTTCAGCACCTAACGTTCAGCAAGACTGGGTTTGTGATGATCATTGTAAGGGTCTTTACCCACCAAAACATGTTAAAAAATCCCGTCTGCTCATTCACATTTTTTGATGAACCTTTAAAAGAGTCAATTCTCTAGTTTCCTTGAAAATTTGGTTTGTTTGATAAGAACGCATCTTTGCGTTTGTACCTGATAATATACGTAACGGTCGATGATTAGCTACCTATATTCTAATGAATAATATTAATAATGAAAGCATATTTTTTTGGTTTCAATTTAGTTTGCTTCAGTCTTACGGCATGTTTACCTTGAAATGCCTTCTGGTGCTACTTTTCGCAGTAATTTGCTTTAGGAATTATTTTAAGCCTTCATGTCTAAGTTTTAATTGTCATTTGAATACTCTTTTCTTAACTGCTAGAACTGCTTGTGACTGCGTGTCCTCGTACTAATGACGCCAGGAATAAGGACTTTTCGCGTTTTGTTTCCGATTTCCCTGCTTGGAGTTATGTTTTAAGTGTGCATATTCATAGGTCAGTTTCCTCTAGGGCTAGAGGCAACAGCTGTACGTATATACAGATGCAAGGTTGAATCCCTCAGGAAGGGGTGGCCGACGGCAAGGCGCATCTCGCACTCCACTCATACACTCACCCTCCAACAAACTTAGCCCTTTTGCGCAAAAGGGTCTGGCCGGGAGACCGTAACACACACTCTGGGTCAGGAGTGCGGTCCGAGTCCGGTGTCTGCAGCAGGGTCGACAGTTTGACCGGATTACGTCTACTTGACCCCGCCTTTATCACCCTTTTCACAAATCTCCCATCATCCATCCTCACCATCTGCGGGAATTATCGTATCCGCAAGAAATGGGCGTACTGCAAGGAAGCATCTTCAGTGTCTCGCGATGCAAAGGGACAGTATTTCTGGCGTCGGTTGTACATAACACGATCTATTTAAAATTAACTGATGAATAAAGCTGTAAATGAGTTTCAACATTGAATGAGCCGAATGAAAGCTTGAGTGGAACATCCCATTTGGCGGTTCAGCAATTTATAATGCACTGAAATGTAATAGAACAATCTGCCAATTCAGTCAGTTTTCTTCGCCTATGCGATTAATTAAAGTAAACGTTTTATAATAAGGACACAAAGACTCGAGCAGCTCTTAATTCAGGCTATTTCATTTTGTTAAGTCATTGCAACTAATCCTAAAATTCTACAGAATAGTGGAATTTGAAACCATGATTGCTGATGGTAAGGCAAGTTGGATTGTAGTATCTTATCGCAAGCCGGATGGAAATATTTATTCCAGTGAACTAAATGAGGATTATTGTTCATCCAATTGGAATTTATATGTAGATGTTCTATGGCTGTCACCTCTAAATGTTTCGAAAATGTAAGTTCCTTTTCAAGTTATCAGTAAGTGTTAGCGTTTTCTTAAAATTTACACGACTGCCACGAAGAACATGAACAGCTACAGTTTTGCAGGATTAGTTTTGTTCTGTGCAGATAGGTTACAGGTCGTCGACGAGGAAGCCCGTTGGCTGTGCTGCTGCCCATTCATATCGTCATCATTTGATGAATCTGAGCAAATTCGATTGTCATGTGCGTGTTGTCCTGGGCGTGCATGGTCCTGGGCGTGCATGGTCCTGGGCGTGCATGGTCAATGGGCGTTTGTATGTACTCCTTCAGTTGCCTATGTGAGTGCTACAGTACTTATCTACGTTATGGCAAAGTAATCCTTCAGTTGCCTATGTGAGTGCTAGAATACTTTACTAAGTTATGTCAAATAGATGGTGGGATGCTTTCTATTTTGTTTGTCTGTCTTGTCATCTTTTCAAACACCTTTTTGACATTTCCATTTTAAGAAGAAGAATCAGACCTCAAGTTCGCCTGTTCTATCCACCTATTCTTCAGTAACTCATAAACAAGCAAACGAGAAAGGAATCATCCTGCAAACGTGTCCTCATTTTCTCACGTCGGGCAGCTTGTTGGAGTAGTGTACCACTAAGCGCTGGAGGACGTGGGGAAGTATCATTGTCAATTTAGGTCGGCAAAAGTACCAAGCTTAGATCTAATCTAGCAAAAGTATCCATTTGCGATCTTAATCACTAAAAGTATTTTCCCATCTTGGTTATCTAAATACCCATTATGAATCTTGGTAAGCAAAATGAATCTTTTCGATCTTAATCATTTTTGATGAGCTGACAATAGTGCTTTTTTTCATGTTGGTCAGATTGTATCCTTGCCTATTCTAAGGCAATCGCCGAAGAAAAGTGTTTCGTTGTGTAATGATACCTTTATTAGGTAATCGAACATGCTAACCTCTACGTCCTCCAGCCCCTTCGCTTCATACATATCTTACCAGCCTATGCCTATGTAATATTGTTACTACCGTTATTCTATTACCTTTCTTCACTGGCTCTGGAGTCTTCAGTTCCTGCGTATAGCAAAATCTCACCTTTTGTAACGTCCAAAGTAGTTTCTCTAGGAAGAAATGCCTAGGGGTTAAGGTTTTATGGCTTTTACACGATCACCGTTATTATGCCCAAACAATATATGCAAATTGCTAAGCCAGTTTACTATTTGATTCCAATTCATCAATTAACTACTGATGAATTATTGTAAAATTTTACCTTCACCAAAAATTTATTAGAACTGCACTCTTCAGATTTCTCTTAATAAATGAGTCTCGCTG
>SDVV010014234.1:0-14861 GCA_016164225.1 Gammarus roeselii | reverse complement strand
TTATATCTATATATATATATTTTTTCATATCATAAAATAACTACTTACATGATAGTCTTAATATGTGTCATCAAATATCAAACATCACATTCCGAACCAACAATTTGTAAAACACATGGCTGCCAACACTTCTAATTCGGTCGCCATAGATATGAGGACGAGTAGCAGGATACCTACCTTCAAACGTAAGCTAAAATTGAACATGCAAGAACAGCTCCGTGCTGAAGTTCTTGAATTGTAATTCACATCCGAGTGCAGTTTACCGTGTCAACTATTTCTGATTCATCAGTCTCTTTTTTCCAGTAAGCTTGTTCATGTAGCAATCGCTTCAATGGGTATACCCATCTAATATGCCTCATTGATATGCTTTCGTCTTGGTAGCATGTTACACGTCATGTTAACTATGCAGTTAGGTTCAAAATTGGTGTCATCGTTTGCCAAATAAATGTGTGAGTCATGTAAAAGATAACCTCCTGTCGGACAATTTCTATCCAATATTTTATTAAATGACAGTTCAACAGTTGATTGTCATGATTGAGTACATGTCTGTGACTCAACTTACTTAGCGTATTTTTGTTATAGTCAATAGTCCAATGTCTCTACATATTAAAAACGTAATAATAGAGAATGATCTCCAATAACGTCCATCGGTTTGTTGGATGCAGTTTTAAACTTACTGCCCAATAATATTAATACGTTCATATCAAGTTTACCTTGCCTTCAGAATAGCTCACGCTGACGAAGACTTGGTACGATCATATGTGTATTCTGACCCTTCTATACGTTTCGTCAGTATGTCATTATACCTGAATAAATGAAAATCCCTAATTCCTTAATAAGTCTCGTATAAAGTTAAGGGATTGTTTATGAATGTTCAATACGCTGAATACCTAAGCTCCTTACATTATTTAAGAGTTTTAAAGGCACGGGACCGCAAGGAATTCCCAGTGGTGCTCATTTTCATTAGCAGTTCCTTGCAAAGTTCAACTGGTGCAAGGGATTAATGAAATCTTTTGAACATCCTTCTGTGTTCAATCGAGTGTCTGGATACTCACATGAATCTCATGCGTTCAGGTCAAAACGACCAACAGAACAACTGTGCATATTTGTTTCCGTTTAAGCTCATCATCATGGAATTATGATCTTCGAATTCGGCTCGCTTTTGCATAACTCAATACATGTTAAGGTTAAGCAGTTCGTAGGAACCATTAACACTGCCAATAGCAGTCATGACGAGATCCTGGAGAAGAGACATTGGAACAGACTCGTGTTTGTCTTCGAACCCATCAAAATACGGGCAGGAATTGTTTATACAAAGTTTATACGATGACAAACAGTAAACAAGGCCTTCAATGAAAACGCGCACCCGCAGCACAACACCTTGTAGTGAGGAGGCTCAGGAGGCTCAGGAAGGCTCTTCACCCACTACATGGCTATGCTCTTCTTCTAACTAATCCCGATACTGCATCAATTACCGTGCTTGTGTCGGTCATCGTTACAGCCCTCTTCTTTTCCTTCCATAATTTACTGCAGCAATTCAATATCAATGAAGCGTTGAACAGGCTGACTGAAACAATCAGTTGCCTCTGTCTCAATGTGGTAATTGTGTATATTCCTGAGCCTCGACCGAACGTTAGTGTTTTCCATTTTATTTCATTGGAGTGAACGATAATAAAAAACAGCTTGAAATTACTGATATCTTTTTAGAATGGTGCAGACATTTTCCTGCTGCATTGCTTGTTGAATAAAATACACATAAACAACTAGTTCCCAATAGTGCCTTTACAGTGATGAATGTAATCTTATTGAACAGCAAATCGACCGTTATTGTGAGAAGTCACGGACTTCCTTATCCTTCAAGCTGAGTGTCAGACCTTCTCAATTGAGTGTTGAAAGCTGTGACTGAAGACCAGAATGATGACGTTCATGAATACATTCTGAAATTCCACAATTCATTCAAAAAAGATGTATAACTCCTCAAAAAAAATCATCATCACAATGTAGAAACGGCTGCCCAGAATCAACTATTTCTCCTCAACCCCATTCTAGGGAGTTAATTAACAAGTCGTCTGCTTTACTCTCAGTCAAAGTGAAGAAAAAAGGTATCTCCCTTTTGCAGAAAAATGCAATTATATTTTTTCCTCAATATAGTTCTAACTGTTTTCGTCAAATTTGTTGAGGTTAAATTGTATCAGGTATCTATGTAATAGCCTCAAGTTCCCAAAGATATTCGAAACTTTCCTGGTTGTCCTCATCTTCGATTGGAAAAGTTACTAAACGAAGTTAGCTTGGATTAATCAAGTTGCCAGGCCTAGCCTGAGTGTGGGCCAAGAAATGCGCCTCTTGATTTCCTCAAAAGAAGGCCTGGATTAGAAAATTTGGCCGCTGTGCTAACTTTTTCGAAACAGGAACAATGGCAGTTTGAAAAGTGTTTTCCGATAATTCCAGGTACGTTAATTATGAAGCATATTTGCTGGTATAGAACTCGTTCTTTTGTGTCAATGGTACTTAGAGGCGACTGGAATTTGGAATCGTTTTCATCTCCCAATATTGGTTTATTACAGTTGCCGGTAACACTTATTAACACCTAAATGACTATATGTGAACGAAAAATAAGTTTTTAACCTCTATTAGAGTTTTGAAACAGTTTTTTTGTTCATTTCGACCAATCATTTAGAAATGAAAGATTCGCCGAAAGGAAAAAAACATCCCAAATAAGATGTAATAAGATGTACATGCGTACAATATTTAATTTAGATATGCGATAACGGGTTGGATACTCTGATGAGTTATTCAAAGACGAATTCCCTGTTGGTTTGAAGCTGTTACTTAAGGTTATCATAATAGGGAATATTTCTCATTAGGAATACTAGCTCGGTAACGGCCCCAACATGATCTTTGTTGGGCATCATTCTAAATGAAGAGAGCAAAGTAATGCATAAATAATAAAGAGAGCAAAGTAGTGCATAAACTTCTAGATAACTCCTTGAGAAATGTTGGATTCAATAAATAGTGCTCTTTGCCTTGCTCTTATGTAAGATATTACTTTTAATAAACCAATCATTTTGGGGAATGCGATGGTTGTCTTTTAAAATGTCATTCAACGTCTTGGAACTTATCTTGAAGGGAGTGAGAGCATCGCAGGGCAAAAACAGTAACGAAATACATTCCAATCAAGGCAAAATGCAGTTACTAAATACTTTTAGATCGAACCAAAATCCAGTTACTGAATATTTTAGTTCAGATCAAGGCAAAGCGCAGTTACTAAATACATTCATAGCATGACCAATGGTGCTACTACATACATTTACATAGTATTCGGCCAAATCTCCATTAGGAAAAAAGTATTGGAAAAGTTTCTGTAGCTACTGCAATTTGCCGAGCTGTGAGTGCTACGCACCAAGGAAGAATTCCTGCGAGGACCTAGGCTCACTTTGGTTAGGTTAGGCCTCATTTCCGTCTATCACTTCTCATTGGCGTTGTCAATGGCAACGTCAATGAGAAGTGTACCACCCATGGGAACGCAGCGGAGCTTCGTGGATTCGTTCTTCACACGTGCAGTCATTTTTGGTTTGTGTCTGATATTGTGTATGTTGAGGGGGTACCGGCCGGACCCTTGAGAACAAAAGGGCTAAGTTGTGCAAGTGTGAGCGTATGAGGGTGTGAGGTTTGCCTTGCCGTCGGCCATCCACCTTTCTGGGGGATGCGGCCTAGTGTCTGTATCTGTCTGCATCTGTATCTTTCTGATATTTTCATTATGAAAATGTTTGCTCCTCCCCACTGAAACCGAAGCAATATGCTATGTTATTCAGTATGGCTTCACAGACATATAGAGGTGCGGTGTGCGGGAAAAGGTACGCTGTGTGGGTGAAGATGGGGATGCGTGAAAACGGTGCTATGTATGGTAGAAGCTGCGGTGCGGTGTGTAGATTGCGTTGTGTGGAAGAAGGTGCTGTGTCTGGAAAAAAATGCGGGGTGTGGAAGAAGGTGCAATGTGTAGGTGAAGGTACGATTATTTGTGAAAATGTATGATGTGTGACAGATATAGTGAGGTGTTGGAAAAAGTTTCGGGTTTTAGAGAAGGTTCGCTCTGAGAATGTTAAAGCTATGTAGAGCCCAGGGGTGAAGGTGTTTGGGGTGGCTTACATTATAAATTCATATTGTTTTTTTTGCAGTCACAGTAGCGGGCAACCTAGTGAAACCTGTTCAGGTGTCATTTCGTGCTCGGTAGACTTGAGGTTCCAGTATCTTCATTACAACCAAGAGACAGAGGATAAAAATGTCTTGTGATCGGAGGGAAGCAAATGTATGCAGCAACTGATTGCATTTGGGTAGCAAATTCTTACTCCAAGTCGTTCTATTTGGGATGGTCTCCACGCGAGAGTGACTGACAAACTCGGTTAGAAGCGTCGGTTGGTCTTCATTTCTCTTTTCTACTAACGGAAAAAAATATGATGAAACAATATCCCAATTTTTTAATCAATAACCTAATTATTATTTTTTTCAATAAAACGCTGGGTATATCGATCTAAATTGCCAAGCATCCCTGATTTTCGTACTCCTATATTATCGTTTCAACTTATAGCATCCTGCTTATTTAAAATTGTTATGCAAATGTTTGTTTCAGCTGCAGATAACACCAACCTGTACATTGTTAATTCCCAATACCATAACAAAACCCCTGATCTATATTTTCCAACTTATTATCCGTACACCTTCAACAGTGTTCTACATCCTTGGTCCAGAGCCTCTTCCAACGGTAACAATATTGCAGGCTACCGCCGAACATTGCTTGACGAGCACATTTGGAACAATAAGGGAATTCCTCGCAGGCAAGTGAATGTCAAGAGACGTCTCGGCAAGATACGAATCAGTCAGTAGAGGGACAGTAACCTGAAGGCTGATTCAAAATTAAGCATGTATTATTGTCCCTCTTGTGGCTGAGCAGTGAAGTTTTGGAGTGAGTTCAAAGGACCTTGGTAGCACCGAAATAGAAGAGGGAATTTTTGACGTAAGTATCAAACCGACAGCCAAATGTTTTTCTTTCTAGAACCCAATTTGATGAAGTATTACAAATATAAAAGTGCACTTGCACTTCTATTGGTCATGTCTTTATCATCAGCAAATTCAAAAGTATTTTTCCAATCAATATTTTGAAGTTACGCATATTAAACCAAAATGTGCGTTTTTTATTGAATGATACATGAAATAATGCAGTCTCAATGTGAAACTGGTCTCTTCCTTATGCCCTTTATCCAGTTAAGAATTAAAAGTGGATTAGGATAGGCCAACCGGTTGGCCAAGCATAATCCACCCGTATAATGTAAGTGAACATAAAATGAAAGTGGATAGTGCGAAATTGTTTGATGAAGCAATGTTTAATTCAGAATGCGTTGCCTGTTAATGAATTGGCAAGAACGATAATAAAATGATGCTGATTCTCTAAGCAGTTTGAGTAACCTTCTTCTCTCCTTATAGTTATAATCCTTGTATTATGCCAGTTAACCCACCTCACTAGTTCATGACAAATTTTGTTCTCTAGTAAGGACCATTTACAGGTTTGCAATGTAAACGATTGATCCCGACCGTCCACTCTCTCCTCACATCATCATTCGCCTTGCCGCGGTTTATGGATGAGAACATAAACCTCTTGATTCATACTGGACATATTTACCCACATTCCACCCTCAAAATATTATCATGGGTAAAATAATGATTTATTCCTCTATTATGTTTTCCAACGAAGATCTTCACTGTAAAATGAGTAATGGTAGCCGTATTTAATTGTACACGTCATCAGAATCAGCAATCATTTCGTTGTAATGGCAAACTCTAGTAAACATTTTTACTGGAGTTTGTCGGTGTATTTCCGAAGTTACTATTACATTGTAAACATATACGTTATGAAAGACAATACTTTTAATCTTGCAAACACTTGATTTCCTGAAAACTATCTTCGAAAAAAACGATGTGTAAGTTGTTGAATGTCATTGATTAACTCCTGCGATCCTGTGTTTGGAATTTATTGATAAAGTATTTGTACAAAAAAAGATTCTCCATCGTTACTTTCATAAATGAAAGGTAACGTAATAATTGTAACATGGTTCACATAAACATACTCACGATTAATTAACTTCGTACTTAGTAAAAAACATGACGGATAAGTGCCCAGTATTGCTTTTCTTGTTGGCAAGTATTGTCAGATTCGAAAAAATAGGTCTCATTGTAACTAAATATGAAATCTTCATTCCCTTACTAAGTGAAAATCACTGTAGCTAATTGACCCAATGCCCAAGGGTTCCCACACCATCTCAATGGGAGCGGGATTAAAGGAGAACATGACGATTTTTTTGTTAGCTCTTGTGTAGAGGGAACCCAGGTAAGGACATTCAATGATGTAACTTACGAGGAATCGTAGCACCCTGTACACAAAAAGGGCTCCTAAACCTCGAAACCTCGCGAGGCATGAGTTACTTGCCTGCCACAGCACGTTTTACTCAGCAAGGCGTTAAAAATAGCCAACCTAGTAATCATACTATTTATATTTTTCGCAGAAGCGTTTTAGCGTTGTGGTTTATAGACCACCATTTGGAAGGCTGGAAGCTGGCGCGATATAATCTCCGCCAAGCTTGTGGCACAGATCGAGAAGAGACAGTATCTCTTAACAACCAAACAGACTAATTTTTCAAGGAGGAGGACCTGAAGTGGAGGCGAAAATAGAGCAGAATGTAGAAAACCACGAACTCTGACAATGTGTCTAAAAATAATACCTGGTCAGCCTACTTGACCTCATCCCACTATCTCTACGTCACCGCTATACTATGGGGTTTGGGCCCACCTAGTAAGATTAGAGAGATGGACAGGGACCTCTGAACAGCTTTATTTGCAAACGTCGTGAACATAGGAATCGAATAACCGGCACCGACCGCAGTGAGGTTCGATTCGGATTGCTTGCAATGATGCTGATAAGACGGTGGCAAGGTAGCCATACCGACCGCAAACAACTTACGTGTTGAGAGAGTAAGATCCAATCCCGTTGAGGTTGATGATATTTATTCGTCGTGAGCTCATTGCATTTCGTTTCTTTCCCTTTGCTCATGAGTCGAAGAAAATCATTCTCTGAACACGAAGGCACATTTGGACGTAGGAGGGGATAATCCAAGCACGCGTAAAGTTTTCTTGCCAATATACCTATTGGTAGGATGTTCAAACTTATCCTTCACTGAACAAAGGGTGACATTTAGACGTAGAAGATAATTAGCTGAAAGGCAGAAAGAAGAAAGGGAATGAGAGGTTCCTTAGTGAAATAACCTTTCGGAGGAAGGGACGCTGGTCGTAGAGAGATTGGCACGCCTGACACTGACAGAGAGGGATCCGCCTCGAACACGAGAGGTAGCCACTGGTTCGGTAACCTAGGAGAAGAGCTGGTAATACGTGCGTGTAGGTCCAGATGAAGAGAAAGCACAGTCCGGTAGTCAAGGATCCTACCAGGAATAAGTGGACTGATCAGTGTATAGAGTCCTCAGGAGAGCCGGCAATTAGAGGGAGGTGATGGTTAAGGCTTCTCAAAACTGCACCGAGGATGGGCACTTGATAGAGAAAAAAAGGAAGAGAATGGCAGGAGGAGAGGGCATGACCAGCACAGAGTTGAAGTCACTCTCTGACGGAAATCTGTTGAGAACTTTGGGAACCTCCAGAGCGCTTGAAAAGAAGCAGGATATGCCTGTAGGAGGGCGGTGCACGGAAAGGGAACCGTGTTCTCCGTCCGGTCTGACTGGATAAAAACGAAATCGCAGGTTCTAGTCGCACGGTTCTCGTTTTCTTGTTAGGGGCTGGGCCAGGAAAACTGAAGCCAGTGTATGAGGCAGGTATTATGCAACAAAATGTGAGGGACTGTTGAGAGGCAGTCCTACATCGGGCGGATAAACCATGGGTCTTCATCGACTAGGGCTAAAAAAGGCTCTGGGGAAGCAAGATAAACATTTATTTAGGGAAGGAAATCCTCGATGAGGTAGTTTATCTGAACGGGGAGAAGTACCGTCTAACAGGGTATCACCCATCACGCCGTCCGGAATAAACTTCACACCAACTGGTTCAGCAAAGCATAGAATTGAGAGGCCAACGGTTTAACGATTTAGGCGTTAGAAATGAATAACCGGCACCCAACCGCGGAAGGGTCGGATCCAAATTGATAGCGATGACGCTGACAGGGCAAATGTAGAGAAGCCAGACCAAGACGTATGAATTCAAGTATCCTTAATGATTGACTGAGGAGGATAATGTTGATAGAAATCAACGAAGGATGAAATACTTAACTTTGCTGGGAACCTCTAAGGCTCTGAGATAGAGAGGTATTCTATGTGTAGTGGTGGGAATGAACCTGGAGCTGAGGGTAGCGTGGGTGAGAAAAAATTCGAAGACTGAGTCAAGGTGTCCGAAACGGAAGATTTTTCCCAGGGACAAATGAAGGAGGTCGAAACGGACAAGAAATGAGTAGAAGGAGCAGAAGAATTTGGGTCGACTATATCAGATTAGTACGATTTCTAGGAGATAGGAGGGAGCCGAGGGCTAACTATAGGTGACCTCCTTCAGTAACCGTGGGGGGGATGAGGGATGGAGGAGAGACGGAACAAAGTGGCTTCAGTGGATGCCTGACTGACGTCCACCCAAGAAACGTAAACGTGGCGTATTGACGACCCAAGAGGTGGAATGATGAGAATACGCAGAGGCCTAAAGTGGGCCTGTGAACGGTCTACCTAAACAATCGAAATGTTTGTGACGCATCAATATTTCTGCTGACAGCCGCGAATCGACGACCAATCCGCTACTCAACGAACATTTTGTTCGTTATTTCGAAAGGCTTTCGTTCAGCCGCCGCCTCCTTCAAGACTGTCGCAATGTATTGTATATTCCCCCTAACCGGCTGCCAAGGTACTGCTCGTTCACATCTCCATTTTTATATCTCCACACACAACCAACAAATGTTCGGTAAGCTGAATGTTTTTTATTAACAAATAACGCTTCCCACCAGCGAAAACTTCGTTTCTATGGAAATGGGATCCCCGAGATATTCGTTCCTTGGAGGATTACTGTATTAATCTTAAATTTATTGCCGGAAATGATTAACGTTTTCGCTGAGATTGATACCTAGCCCGATCAAAGGACTCCTTGAGTAGGTCCCTGGCAGTGTTGATTTGACTTAAATAGGTACCAGCTACATGTCAAGAACACTCGCCAATATCAAAAACTACTCCATACGAACTCATTAGCTCACAAATGTTCCAATCAATGTAAACAAAATGATTATACATGAGCTCGATCAAAGAAATGCTATAGTGATGGTGGGCATTAATATGGAAGCTATACTCTTTGAATGAACTCCAAATTTGTACATTCATGCGCCTCTTCCCCTTTCGTGCGTGTTCCACTGTTTATAACAGCCCGTTTGTGTTCCCTTTCATTAGTAAGAGCAGCCTAGCATTAGGTGTAAAACAACAGCTCATATGGCTACTGAAGCCTCAATTAGGTCTTGGCTACTTTCAGACCATCTCACTGTGGAGTAGGTGAATGTCAGTGCGTTCCGTACAGATTTAAGCGATTGCGTATACATTTTGGAGTAGCAATCGAAAATGTGCCGCCTGCTGCAATTTAAGATAAGTCCAGAATAGGTGACACTGCTCGCATTACGTTGTTTTAAAGACAAATACCACATATGGGTATTTTTCCGTGTCAACCAGTAAATAATATATTGAAATTTATCAGCAAATTGAATGCTATTTGACCGTTAACAAAGCAAGAAAAGTCCCAGACATTCCCGATTTAGTATTGTACGAAGTAGCTGGTGAAAAAATGTCATTCACGAATACGTTACAAAATTGCTCAATTCTCAAATAAAATGTTTTAATTATGCTTCTATAATACGAAAAACAATAATTGTTGGTTCAATCTTTATTATACTTCATAAAAGACTTGACATACTGAACAGTCTGGCACAAAATCCAACAGTTCATTTCAATTATTTTCGTGATAGACTTTGATAACCCCGATGCTTTAGCCACATGTTGAGATAATATACTAGTTAATACCAATTACATTCAACTCTGATCTAACAAATGTTATTCTTTTCCCTTAAATAGTTTAACATTAAGCGTTTTCAGGCCTAGACGTATGAGTTTTAATTGTTTCTGATATCATCGCATTGATGAGCTGTGGCAAAGTATTCAAATCCGCAGTTAATGCTAATTAAAAACTTAATCCGTGAACGAATATGCTGTCATCTTCGTGTCCTCGAAGACGAAATAAAAAAAATCAGGTTTTCTCATCTTCGTTTGGGAAAGTTTCCAAAGGCAGGTAAAATTACCATCAAAATGTAAAGTACTGGGCCTAGATTGAGTTAATGAAAGCGCCTCTTGATTTCTTCAATGAAAGTTTGGATAGAAAATTTGGTCGTCGGCGAAACTTTTAGAAACAGGATCATTGAACGTTTTGAAGTGCTTTCCGATGTTTTCGAGAACGGTAATTGTGACACTAAGTTAGACGACAGCAATGAGATTGCTATGCAGTTAATTTTTGACATCCGCCACATGGATTCCGTTTCCTTTCTTTTGAGGAAAGAACTAAATTATGTTGATTTGACTAATAAAACCTATTAAGATCATTTCCATGGTGCAATTTACAGCCTTCCATATTAACAAGTAGATTCATATAAGGACGAAAATATTTTACATACTTTTTTGCACCGCCACCAGCTATTGCTCGCCGACATCGATATCAATATAAAAAGTCATCGTTCCTACAGTTACTGTATTTCTTTGAAATTGTTGGAATTCGGATTGGTAAATATGAATACAATTTCAATACATTGCTTTTAAAAAAATAATTTTTATTCGTCCGTATTGACCAATATAACATTTTTTCTTACAGTATCGATCATAATGACAAATTGTAACTGATCAACATTTAACATAACACGTTGAATTGGGTATCAACATCGTTTATCATTTTGATTTTGTTTCAGAAATGTTTCTTAAAATAATTCTAACTTGACGAAAAATCAGATTAACTGTTTAAACTAAAAACACTAATTCGCATTTCTGTACCAAATCGTTTTTAGAATTAATATAAACTAGCACATATATATGTAATCAATTTTTTACAATATTTCCATGGTCGGTGAACGTTCGTTGGTGACTTTAACTTGTTCGCGAATATCAAATCAATAATAAATAGAATGTTATATTTAGAACTAGAATTACGTAAAACATCTGAAAACATCTAGTTCCAACCTAAATTTAAGCTAGACACTATCAATTAACTGCCTTCTTCAGTTGGCGTATTTACTGGAACATTTTACTACTTGATACGTCTCTATTTCAAAAAGTTCTTTATATCATCATAGTACAGATCAAACAATGCACTCTTACATATTCGGTGGTGGTCCTAATAGAAAACCTGAAAGGATATCATGCTCCTTGAAGTGTTCAAATTACAGATATTGCGATCCGTGGGCTCAAAAATTTATACAAGTTATGCAGGCATTGCACTTAAATAACAAATTGCTTAGATGAAGCATCATTGGCTTACCATTATAATAGTACATTACAGATACAGACACAAGACTGAAAATGCCAGATGGGGCGTAGAGGGGTGAGGAGGGTTTCCGATAGCATGATGCGCCCCACACACTTCTCTCCTGTGCTACTCACACATAAACCAAAACGTGACTCATTAGCTCCGAAAGGTTGAGCCAGAGCTCCTCGACACTCATTTCGGGTCTAGAGTATGCTCCGCAGCAGGTGCCGACAGCTTTAAATATTTTCCCTCTGCTTTTTATTAATTTCCTCCGCACATATTTTTGCTGTTTTTCTCAAGGAGAGGCCAAGAGCATGAAAAGCGCCTCATGACTATTACATTCAAACTCATTCGCTACTCACGCCCACCCATTGCACGCTGTCTCGATACTTCTCTGCTGATATCTATCGTCTCTTAATTCTCTCATCAATAACCTTTGAACATCTTCGGGAACATCGTGAAACACAAACAGCAGGAAAAATCGACCAGCTACAAAAACCCAGATGAAGCAGCTGAAATCTTCAACGAATTCTTCGTCAATGTTGGCAAACACACATATGATGAGTTGATGGATGAACGAACCTTCAGGCATAAATGAAACCTGGCAAGAAAAGAGCCAACTCGATACACACCATCGTCCTTCAATATGCTACAGCCTATGCAGGGAACAGTCACTCAGGTCAGTATGTGAAATTGTCTCTCCTTTGTATTCGCCCAGGGAACTCTTTTAGGCACGATGAAATAACGCTGCAATATTTAAAAGACGGCTTTGAAATAACACTGCTACACCTCAAATTGATCATCAACATATCCATAGCAACAAACATCTTCATATTAGAGCGATCCGTAAACAAGGGGAGAAGAATGATCACTCAAATAATAGACCCATAAGTTTCACGTGAACTCATGGACAGATTAGCAGATAAAAAAACTCATTAATGAAGACGCTCTAATACAGACCGTCGAACGCGTCTGCAAAATAAACCATTTGATAGTGTTCACCACAAAATTTTAACGAAAAAATTGACGCAAGAGATTATTTAATCCTCCTGGTTTGAATACCTCCTCAGAGACCAATCTCAATCTGTTATGATGAAAATAAAGATTTTCTTTTCCCGAAACCAGTAAATATTGGTGTGTCACAGGGTTCGATTCTCGGACCTATTCTTTTCTACTGTTTGTTAACGACATCAGCGGTGGAAGTACTATTGACAACGCAAAAATTAAAATATATGCTTATGATGTTCAATTACTGTTCATTCGACTAGCAAACAAAGTTGAAGAGCTAAAAAAAGATTTAGCAATATCGAGCTCAAAGTTAATGCTTATCAAACATTGTGCATCATCCTGGGATCAGAAACAAATACATCCAGAGTGTCCGACAATTTCTTTGTTGACTGTTTGGGCTCGAAATTCCTTTTAGTTATGAAGGACATTCCACATGTTCCCACCATCAGAAGGCATTCCGTGGCATGCATAAGTTGTGCTGGTTCGTGGTGGCAATTGTCGCGGCGGCTGGGCAGGCCTTTTGGGGTTTGGGGGTGTTAGAATCCTCCTCTTTTCCCCCCTCCAGGTTTGTCTTCACTGCCTGGCCGTTACTGCTTACTTCGATTTGCCGCATATGCATGAAATAAGGAAAGTAATGTACATCTAAATAAGATTGTGAAGTAATATCAAATTAGTAACGTTGGAGGTAAATCTCTATGTATGAGAATAAGAATTAGTTCAGTAGTCAATGATTATGGATAAAGTGGTAAAGTAAACCCGGCTTGGTAATTTGAGGCACCGTTTTCGTCCTCTTGTGTGTGCAGTGCCCTGAAGCGAAACAAGTCTACCCGCCTAGAGGCGCAGTTAGTGGTCACGTGTGTGTTCCCCGGTGTATGCGTGTTCACTGCCACAGCACAAGTGATGGACAACCGTGTTCCCAAGATCAACCGGGATACTGCACATCTGTATCCATCATTACCGCAGCTAAGATCTAAAAGCTACGACATAAAAGACTAGTTTACTTGTAGTTACGTAGATCTCTAGGTAGATATACTAACCTAACTTTGTTAGCTGTTTAGATACCTCCGTTGACGAAGACTCGACGAAACGTCATAGACAAAATGGCTGCCACGAAACCCCTAAAGAAGGTACATGTGTAGATAAGGCAATAAGCGTGTAAGTGTTTCATGATTGAAGAAATATTGTCTGTCAAATAACGCAATTAAACGATTAAAAGGTACAGTCTGGTTTTGATGAGTCTGTTGTTCCTAATATGATCCAGTTTGTAATTTGTGGGACAAGTTGTTCAAAGATATAAGAGCCCTGTCTCAGAATATGGTGTTATACAAGATTCAAAATAAACATAATAAAGTTGTATCAAAACGGTCGGGTAGAAATAAAATAAGGTAAATCCCGAACACATTAGTAATATTATCATAACTCTCCAATTTGGATTAATCACAACATAACCTTCAAACATCATGTTGAAAAACTTTGCTTCAGACGGAATGGGACGCTAATAATCCTTAATCAAACCAAGAGGCAATTAAACTTTAAATCGAGGCTTCGCGTAATTAATGCACTAATATTTTCCCATTTAAACTACTACCCATCCATATGGGGAAAATGTTACAAGCGTTGCTCTATGATGTCCAACGCTGAGTGAACTTCACTGCAAAGGTTGCTACTACTAAATTTTTACGAAGAATGAGCACGTGATGCTCCTGCAAGACAAACATGACAGGTTGAACGGGAACAAACAACTTGAACCTTATTAAACTAAACGTGTTTACAATACTCAGAACAAACTATCATGTATTGTATTCTCAAATCGTAAAGCAGCATACAATCGGTCAACGCCAAACGGATATGACATTAACAGAAGAACACAGACTGGTCAAAGGCGTTTTCAGTCTCAGGCTCTAAAATTTACTGCACACTACTATATGACGTTATAAATTCCCCTGATTCATCTTCCTTAAGAAGAAATTCTACCACTCTACTGCTCGCCCGACGGGAAGCATCAACACAATGAATATACTTTAGTAGGATCATAATAAGTAAGCAGGTGTAAAATTTGACAGCAAGCATACACCGCACCCTTACAGAATAAGAGGCTCCAAACCATCTCCACCGAATCTGTGAATCTTCCTTATCCCGTCGTAGAGTTGCGTGTTTTGTTACGCCATTTAACAGCAGTCGTGCACAGGGTGTTCGCGGACTTACGCAAGAGTTGAACTCACTTGCATTCGGATACAAGTTGGCGCGTAATGTATGTATATATATATATATATATGTTTATA
>SDVV010014233.1:0-14861 GCA_016164225.1 Gammarus roeselii | reverse complement strand
TATATATATGGATACACTAACGCTTCGATTAACATTATACAGAAAGCAAGTAGGAGCAATGGGGAGCTAAAATTAATAGTAAGGAGTATTAAAACTAGGTAGTAATGGGGTCACAAATCGTTAGACGTTTCAGGTACGGAGTCCCATCATCAATAAAAAGAGAATCAAAGGGAATTGGCTGTTCGAAATTTTGTTAAAACAAGGGGAGGGAAGGAAAAGCCGGATGGTGGATAGAAGCGTAAAATTAAAGGTGGAGGGGCAAGTATCACCATTGGCGCAGCCACCGGGTCGTACTTTGAGAGATCGAAATGAAACCGCCGGGCCCTGACATCGCTGGCAAGCCTCAGTTGTGGAGTGAGATGTCCGATGTGTTTGAACTACTATTAGTAAGCTCGGGTATGCGCGGGTTCCGTACTAACTGGCCAATGAGAACAGTGAATAATTTAGTAAAAGTTTGTTGTTTGTTCGGCGAGGGTTTTAATTGGTGTATGTACAGAGGTTAAGGTAAGTTAGTGTAAGCTATTGTATGATTAGTCACAGCTTCTAAAATGTTTGCTCTTGAATGGGTGATTGTGATCTTCGGCGAGCTTACGAGGGATTGAGTGTGTGACAGTAGTGAGTGGTTTTCCTGTCCTGCTCGAGACTCCCAAATGTTGGTCCACTCTTTCCCTGAATCTTCTGCCTGTTTACCCAACATAAGACGCTGCACAGCAATCACATGTGACGGAATGTATGACGTCGAAGCGCACGTCAGGAGAAACGGTGTCCTTCGATCGGAACAGTGAACCAATGGTGAAAGAATTTCTCAAGGCCAGGGTAAACTTTACCTGTATATCATAGTCTGGAAGGGCGTTTAATAATGTAGAATACATAGATTTCGAAATCGAGCAATAATAGGGTAAGGAGAGATATATTGTTTTCCTATTGGCTGTTAGCACTTGGGCCGGTTCCATGTAAACCTTATTTAGGAAGGTTCTGCAGTGTTTCTCAACTAACGCTATTGGGTGCCATTGTTGGTACAGAAATTTCTAAGAAAATCCATCTCAAGGTGGAAGGGTGAAAATGAGGAAGAAAGACTGTATGGCCGGTGGATAAGGGTTTTGATGTTATTGATTTTGTATTTTAAGGGGTTTTGTGAGAAAAAACTCATCCCCAAGTCAGAAAATGTGGGTTTCCCTAAAATGCTGGTGTGCAAGTTATTCTTCCATTCTCTACGGATTCGGATATCAAAGAACGGGAAGGCATTGTTATGTTCTAAAGTGAATTTAATATTGGCTTGTTGTGAATTCATAAACTCTAGAAATTTAGTAGCGCGGAATTTATGATTGAAGATAACAAAGGTATCATCAATATTCCTTTTGTAGAAGACGGGTTTGAATTCGGCTTGGCACGAATCCAACCACGTCGTTTCGAAATGGCATAGGAATGCGTTGGCTAACGTTGGGTCCAATGGAGAGCCCATCTGCACTCCATCGCACTCTTTGTAGGCTGAATCACCAAATAGAAAAAACGACTCTTTACAAGCAAGATTAAGGAGTTCCCAAAAGTCTGCTTTTGAAAAATCATGGTAGCGATCTTGTGTACTAAAAAATGTTTGGCAAATGATGTGAATGGTTTCATCCAGAGGCCTGTTGGTGAATAGTGAAGTGACATCGAAACTTGACACAACAAATAACTACACCTTACAAAACTCATATGATTTTTGCAACAAAATTTCCGAGTTCAGTAAACGGCCCTACTTTCATGTCAAGTCTTGATGTCACTTCACTATTCACCAACATACCTCTGGATGAAACCATTAACGTAATTTGCCAAACCGTTTTTAGTACACAAGATTGCTACCATAATTTTGGAACTGTGGGAAATGAATGGGTGGAGTTGGCAATTGATCCAGTTACTGTTTGCAGATGATACGGCACTCTTGGCTTATTCAGAGGAGAATCTGTGTAGGCCAGTATCTGGGATTGGTAGACTGTCTGAGAGGAGGAAGCTTCGATAGAACGCGGGTAAAAGTAGAGTAATGAAATGCTCAAGGAACGTCGATGCGAACGGAAGTAGTGCCCTCGTAAATGGAGAGTTATTGGAAGAAATTCAGTGTTATAGGTATACGGCTCACATGAGGAAATTCTGAATTTGTGGAAACTGAAGGAAAGTGACGAGTAAAGGAAGGGTGTAAAGTGTTGGGTTCACTGAAGAGTGTAATGAGCTGTAGGACGTTGGGGATGGAAGCAAAGAGAGGGCTGTATGAGGGTTTAGTTGACCCAATTGTCCTCTACGGAGCTGAGACTTGGGGGGGGGGTGAAAGCAGAAGAGAGAAGAAGGTTGAATGTCTTCGAGAAAAAAGGTTTTGAGAAGCATGGCTGGTGTGACGCTGATAGACAAGATCAATAACGACGTGGTGAGTTAAAACGGGGCGAGTGAAAACGTTACAAAACAGAATTGATTCGCGTGTTCTGAGATGATTCGGGCACATGGAGAGGATGGACGAAGGGATATTGTTGAAGAGGGTGTTGAAGGCAGAGGCGAGTGGACGCATGCCTAGAGGAACACCGAAGTTTGGGTGGATGGATAGTGTTATGCAGGCGTTAGGAGGGAGAGACTTGAGTATGGAGGTAGCGAGAGAACATGCAATGAAGAGGCACGAGTGGAGAATGATTGTGAATGGATGTTTTTTGACGCTACCCTGATGTGATTTTCCGCCCTTCGCATCTCTTTGAAACGGGATGGTCGTGGGTGGGTGGTCCAAGTCTTCGTGACGTGGCAAGGAACCAGTCACACTTTCGGGCCCTGCTGCCGGCACTGGCCTCGGACCGCACTCGTGACCCAGAGGGTGTGGGGTGGATGGATGATTATTCATTTTATAGATCATTAACACTTTATTTTAGTATTTTAGTATTCCTTATTTCGTGGGCTCTATTATTATATTCTGCTCTTTTTTCATAGTCAAGTTTTGCATTTGTTATTATATATATATATATATATATATATATCGAGGTTGGTTGAGACAAGGGAACCCATGGAAGGGGGTACTCGTGGGACCCCCGGGACTCGGGGGACTTTGGGTTTCGGGAACCCGGGAGACTTGGAAGACCAGGAGGATTTGGGGGGACCCACTTGGACCCTTCTGGGGCCCTTTGGCACACCCTTGAGACCCTTTGGAACCCTCTTGAGAAACTGTAGGACCCACTTGAGGCCCCTCTGAATCCTGGAACCTTTGCTCCCTCCTCCCAAATCTATGGTAAACCTACTCTGTACCTACGTTGAACCTACTCTATATCTACGTTGAACCTACTCTGAATCTACATTGAACCTACTCTGAATCTAGGTTGAACCTACTCTGAATCTACGTTGGACATGCTCTGAATCTACGTTAAACCTAGTCGGTATCTACGTTGAATCTATTCGGTATCTTCTACTACCTATTCGGTATCTACGTTGAACCTACTCTGTATCTACGTTGAACCTGCTTTGTATCTCCTATAAATCTACTCTGTAACTACGGTAAACCTACTATTTAACTACGGTAAAGCTACTCTGTAACTACGGTAAAGCTACTCTGTAACTACGGTAAAGCTACTCTGTAACTACGGTAAACCTACTCAGTAACTACGATAAATCTACTCAGTAACTACGGTAAACCTATTCTGTACCTACGGTAAACCTACTCTGCCACTCTTCAATTCCCTACGGGGGAGTCTGCATTACTTCGCGTTGGGACTCCGGTGGAAAACCAAATCAAACTTCTACTACTACAGTGGGTGTGTTGCGGGGTCTCGCGGCCGGATCTTTTAGTGCAAAAAAGGCTCACGTTTTTTGAGTGCGAGTGTATGAAACGAGTGTGAGATGCGCCTTGCCGTCGGTGACTGTTATATCTTAAGATATTGAAGGCTGAGGGTTTTTAGCTAAATAAGGGTGGGACTATACATCTGATTTATTTGCAACTATACAATTTATACAAGTCGAGAAAATGGGAGTTTAAGTTAGGTGTTAGAGGAGCGAGCACAGGCAAGGAACCAGTCGGTATCGGGGTCGAGTCAACACTCACTCTCTCAGACTATCCCTTGCTGCTCCATCCATTTCACGTCTGTCCCAAGCGTTGCCTAAGACGTTATTGCCCCCGTACCGGGCGTCATCGTAATTGCTGTATGCGCCCAAATGATTTCCGTTCGCTTCAGATCAGCTTGTTTGCTGCTCATAGGTTCTCGTATTATAAATTACCTTGTCAGACTATACTACCCGACCTTCCGGCCGGCGCATGTCTTATGTAATAGGGATGTTATTGATGAGCGTCTACTTGCTGGAAATCTCCTTCGTTACGCATTGACATTGCCCAATTATGGGGACATGACACCTCCCACTTTCTAAGAGGAGTTATACCGTACAACCGTGGTATACACGACCGAACATTGGTCTCTATTATGGTCACTTACATCATTGATATTTAACAAGCTATGTACGATTCATTTCCAGCTATGTATCGATCAACTGGATGACGTTCTCTGCCGGAACGTCTTGGTTGGTCTCTATATGGTATTTCCGGCATTGGTTCATTTTGTATTGCGGGTGTATCAGTCATTCTCTGTCTAGATTCATCACCGCATTCATACCGATCATTCACAGATGCGTTGCCACTAGCATTCTCATCTCGCATTCGTTCACGTAACTCAGATTCTTTTCGTAGACTATCTCTCAAGCATTCTTCCAGATAAATGTTTCCTTTAGTCTCGTCGTCACGAGGTTGGGTATTTCCTGGTAACAGCTGTACGACATGTCTAGTCCATATAACATCTAGTTTAGTTATATAAATTTTATACGTATCAATACCATTTTTTTCCTTAACAACGCCATCGAGCTTTTTAGGGCCTTGTCTCATATTTAGCACATGTATATTGTCCACTACTTGGAGCATAGTAATATATACAGTTTTTTTATGACATTCCTCCTGGGCATATCTATGGTTAATTCGCTTCTTTTCAGTTACATACACTCTACCATTTAATGATACAGCTGGAACAACACCCTTCACGGAATGTGGGGTGTTGCGATAATGTAATAACACATGACGTAACCTTTCTTCTACAGTACCAGTGACTTTCCTCAGGCCACTTTCAATTATGCCTACGCTGCGTTCAGCTTGACCATTTGAGCTCGGGTGATAAGGCGCAGGCCTCACATGCTCAAAAAGCCTTTTGTGCTAAGTAGTTTTTAAATTCTTCAGACATGAATGAGCTGCTAGTGTCTGATACTATGGAGCATAGTAAGTCACTACGAGAAAATATTTTATCGAAAACCTCTATTGTTACTTCAGAACTTTCACGCTTCACTACCTCCGCCTCAATATAACGGGTCAGTGCGCAAACCACGACTAAGATAATTTTATCTTAAAAGAAACAATGGTCAATGTGTAACCTCGACCATTTGTTTATGGGTCCGGGCCATTCACTCTTTGAAGTTTGCTCAGGAATTCTAGCATTTGCCACGCATTTGCTACACACTTTAATGAAGTTTTCAATGTCTTTATCTATCTTAGATACCATACCAACGAACGAGCAATCCCTTTCATGGCCGAAATGCTTGGAGATTGACATGTAGCAGTTCTAAGACCTTGTGCCTGTAGCGTCGTGGGATCACCCCCCTGTTACCAAACATTAAGCAGTTAATGAACAGTGACAGGTTATCCTTAGCCTTCTGGAATGGTTTTATGACCTCATCTAGCGTTGTTGGGAGCCAATGCATAATGTAATGCCTGACTTGTGATAGCTGTGGATCTGTTTGGGTTTTCACGCTAATGTCTTCCGCTGAGACACTGAATTATTTCATATCTCTCAACAACAATACGAATTCAGTGGGTTCCAAGTCATCTTTTAACTCTGCTAACGGCAGACGTGAAAGACAATCGCCAATGCAATTTGATTCGCCAGGAATATGCACGATTGTGTTATTACATTGACTCAATCTCAAATTTCATCGATATAGTCATGCACTGCAACTGACTGGCATAGCATTTTCACGCCTCATTAGTTTTAATATTGGTCTATGGTCAGTGTGAATTTGAAATCTGCCTCCCAATAAGTATTCGCGGAATCTCCCAACTCCAAACATGCCTGCTAATGCCTCTTTGTCGAGGGTAGCGTGATTTTTTCGGGCACTAGTTAAAGTCTATACCGTAGTTGCTAGCATCGGTCTCAATTGCGGTTTCGAGATTTGGGTCAAACAATTTTAATATTTAAGTACCTCAAAAAATATTTTTAATGGTCTCAAAACATGACTGATGACATTTCTATCACACGAATTTTGTTTTTTTTCAGTACAGCGTACATTAGTGCGAATGCAGTTCTGAAATTCGGAATGAATCTGCTGTAATAAGTACACAATCCCACAAAACTCTGAACATTTTTAACATTTGACGGGCAAGGTGCCTCTACTAAATTGCTTGAATTTTCAGTGGGTTGGGTCTTGCCCCCTCGTTTGACAACACATGACCTAAGTACTCAACACTTTTCGTGAAACAACAGGACTTGCTGTTATCTGTTTTGACACCTGCACCCTGTAAGGTTGTGAACACCTTGTCTAATACATCTAGATGTTCTTCCCGCTTCTTAGTAAGTACTAATACATCATCCATATTACGTATTGTATTGGGTTAAGCTAGAAAGAACTTGCGAAATGAAGAACTGGAATATTGCACTGGCTGAAGATATGCCAAACGGCAAGTAATTATACTGGAGAAGTCCCTCTGACGTATTAATGACTGTATTTTTTGTAGGTATGCGTTTTGCAAATCTATACGCGAAAATAATTTTCCTCTTCAACGTTCCATAGCACGTAGTCAAGAGTAGGCATTAGATACGTGATCGTTTTCGTGAATTTATTGATAGTTGACGCGTAGTTGCCGCAGAGTCATATTTTACAAGTGGGCTCTAAAACTGCCACAACGGGACAAGCCCAATCAGAGTGATCCAGTCTTTCAATTATTCCAGCGCTCTCCAAATTCGTTAGCTCTTCTTTTACAAGATATCTGAACTGAACGCTTCGTGGTCTATAGAAGTTGGGTTTACTGTCACTGTCAACCTTAATCATGGCATTATATTTAACGTTGCTCCTGTAGTTAGGAGACAAAAGCTCACTGTACTTATCGAATAGATTAAATCTAGTTCTCGTTCTAACAGACGACAGTTCTTTGGGGATATTCACGGATAATCCGAACTTCTCACATAAATCACTACAGAATAATGGAGATAAGTCATCTTTTGCAACAAGAAAAGTATGCAATTCGCTTGTACCTTTTAAATTTACTTGCTTGAAATCTCCTTCGTTACGCATTGACATTGCCCATGTATGGAGACATGACAGTGACCCCTCTTTCTAGGGGATTCGACCTAGTGTGTGTACCTGTATTTGTAAACTTTTATTATGATTGCAATAAAGGTAGAGAGCTTTGAAACACTGGAAGGTTTTGTTCAACTTCATTCACTGGACTATTTATTTGGTTATGTGCAAGTGGGTTTGGAAAAGAGTACAGGGGGCGTATGGCCAATCAACAGTGCGACCTAAAGAACTCGGATAGGATCCGCTCAGTGCGGGTGCTTACAACAGCGTGTTGCCACGTATCAAGCAACTCACATGTATGTATACAAATCCGGACCACCTTCCTGTGGCTCGACTTGGTGGAACTAATATACCCCTGCCGTGAGATCACGAAGGCATTCTCCTCTCGCTCTATGTCTTAATGTCTTAATGGCTTTATTGACAGTGACATCGCATCCGAGCAATGAATTTATCTTTGTTTTCCGCATGTATCTAATTCATGTCGGTTGTATTACACATGATTTTGCCGACCGCTGAGGGCTTACAGTTCTGGTCTAGTTTGTTAAACATATGGACATGACATTTTCCCTTATTTAAACGAGAAACTACAGTGAAAATTGTTTATGTGAGACAGAAAATGAAGTTGTTATTGTGATCATTTATTTATTTGCACACCTACTGCTCTATTTTTATTCGCAGGATGCAAGTGAGTAAGAGAATTGGGAGCAAGGGAGTTGCGTCTTTATCTGTGGTACGGCTCATGTAACACTCTGAATGGATCTGTCCAGTCGTGCACATCAGCGTGCAGCCACGTAGTTATCTACATAACTAGCAACCCACACACAACTTTCTCACGACTAGACTTAGCGGAACCGAGATGTCTCAGTATCTTGAAGATGCCCCTCCCGCATCTCACCCTGAAATATCTTGGAGATGCCCCTCCGGCATCTCACCTTGAAATTTATTCCTTCTGCAATGTGGATGACTAACAGTCTTCTCTCTTGAATCACAGATTCCGACGAGACCTTGTGCAGCAGGAGCGAGAGACATAACTGCTAACCTCTTTCTCACATATGAAATATCCTTAAGATGCCTTTGGCATCTCACCTCGAAATATCTTGGAGATGCCCCTCTGGCATTTCACATTGAAAAAATCTTGGAGATGTCCCTCTAGCATCTCACCTTGATATATTTTGGAGATGCCCCTTGTACAATGTGGATAACTAACTGTCTGCTCTTCTGTTCGGGTGGGACCTGGTGCAGCAGGGAGCGGAGCAATGAATGATTATTTTAACCTCCTTCCAACAGATGTTCGCGCAAATGTAAAAATATAAATATCGATTTTGTCTTTTTCTGGATTACATTCTACGCTAGATGCTTGTCAAAAGTAGAAAATATTATTGTTCCTCTTGATTATCGTCCAAATTCAAAATGTACGTGTTGATCTCTTGCCTTTTTTTTGGCTAAATTCTGCGATAACTATTCATCAAATTTAAAAATATATGTCTCATTTGACTAAACTCAATAGTTGCCCCGAAAACTTATTTAGGAGAGGCCATTTTGACATCTCCCTTGAATTATGAAATGCTCCTGTAGGACCAATCACACGTGTTCGGAGACTTACTCTACTGAACACCATAGGGAGACCCACTCTCAGGAAACTGGGCGAGGAGCCCTCCTACACTTGCGCTCATCAAAATTTAACGACATTTATGAGAACACTGACCTAGACTCAACATTAGGCAAGGGCAGGTCTGTCCTTAGATGAGGTCACTCCGACGTCTTACCTTGAAGTGCGACAGCCATCAAGGTGAAGGCTGAACAGAAGACTAAATCTTCTGAGCACACAGGGGAGGACCACTACCCAGCAACTGGTTGAGGTGCTTATCCTAAATGTGCATACACTAGTCAAAATTTAATTTTGAAGCAGACTCACTACCTAGATGGACTCAGTCTGACCCAACCTGTGGGGCAAGCCGACAGGCATGCGCTCGCGGAAAAGTATGAGTCCGCTGAGCGTACGGGCGTGACAGTCTCTGCTCGACCGTCTGAGATGCGACAGCCTGAAACTTAAATACTTCGCTTCCCATCTTCATCGCCCCGTTCCTGATTAAGTCAATCTGACTCTCGATCGTTTTTTCCCCCGGGGCTGAAATGCGGCGGGGAGTTGTAGGGTAGTTACTTGTATGGTGGTGATAGTAGTTGTGGTTTCTCTCCTTTCTATCTCTAGAACCTTATTTTTTCTGTTAGTGTGCGTGAATTTCTAAATCCTCGTTGACTATCCCCCACTCGTCATTTACTTCTTTCAAAGAAACACTAGACATGAACACTCGTGCTCGTTTGTTTTCCTGGAAGGCCTCGAGGAGGTCAACTTGCGGTAGCAATGAGGATAGCAAAATCACGGCTTTGTAGAGAACTCGCGATCTACGACAGAACGAGCAACAGTTGCGTCCTCAGCCACTGCTAACAAAGTTGCGATCATATTATCCTAAGGGAACACTCCAACTCGCGCTGGCATGCGTAACTGGCAAACAAATATTGCGGGGTCTGGGGGAGCACTTCTTGGATATTGCGAATTCTGTCGACACGGAAGAGAATGGAGGTTGAGTGCGAAACACCCGCGATAATGTTTCTGCTGTTAACGAAATTATATCTGTGGCAGTGGTTGGGAGCATTTCCAAGGGCCTCAAAAAATAACAAAGCTGTTATAAATGACGACATAGCTGGTGAAGTGTATATGTATGCTTCCCACAGACTAATTGTAAAGCTCACTCTCTTTCTTTGGGGCTGCATACACGTCAGCAATGGACATTACATCATGCATGAGGAAAACGTTCAGCAGCTCTTCCGCTTTCACGAAATTCTTTTAGGTAAAAAGTGTTCGTATATCCCCGTTAATATATCGCGATTCACTGTCAGTGAATTAGATTACTAGAGTTCTAAATGTCGCTGTAGGCTTCGCGTGAGAATTTGAACAACAATCGTTTCCGTCGAGTTCCTCCGCTTTCTTAAGGCCCCTTATTGCAATAACCATATTTTTCCAACATGCACTTTGTTGACATAATGGGTTCTCGAGGAATAAATCCTGATCCGCCGACACCGCTGACGCTCACTCGTGCTAGTGCTGGCTTTCCAACCATAGACACCAGTAAACTGGCCAGGGGAGACAACTGATTGGTGAGAGCCTAATGTCTAGCTTCATCTCGCATTCCGAGGCAAAATAAGCTGGCAAAGGGCGATAGATCAATGGCCTGACGTCGTCTGTGAAGGAAGTGAAGAAACGGGTGGTCCTTCTAGAGGAAGCGGTAGATGACAACCAGGCCTATGAGAGGAAGAACACTCTCGTCTTTTCTGGGGACATTCCCGGGGTGAGAACAGACAAAACCTGCAATTTGCTCGTAAGGAAGTGACTGTCTGAGCAGACCGGAATTACCATCTCCGTCGAGGACATCAACGTGGCTCACAGGGTCGGCAGGGCCTGCCAAACAAAGCATCATCTTCAAACTGTGACGACGTGGCGTTGAAGGCAAGATCATGACTGCTTCTAAAGAGAAAAAGCTGGATAAATTCTTTGCAATGAATCTTTGACGCCCACTCCCAACGACATCATGTAGGTGTTCCGTCGTGCCAATAAAACATATCCCCATGTCTTCGGGAACTGTCGGTCTCATGAGGGCAGTGTTTGGGTGCGGCTACCCACGATCGGTTTTGAAGGTCACGGCAGTCGACAGTAGAGCAAGTTCACTCCAACAGCCGTCTAACTCTTGTTGAACTCCACAGTAAACAGATTAGCAACACTTCGGGCTCCTCTGTAGACACCTGCCCATAACTCACCGGGGCTCACCCAATGTATGCACACTATTTTTTAGTAGTCGTTGTGTAGTCGTTGGTTTCAAGTCCTGATTGATATATTACGCATGTTTATGAGCTATAAGGTTACACTGCATAATTTTCATAATCGCAGGTATCACATTTTTTTCCTCATTGTTGATGTTGCACCTCGCCTACGGTGTGACTATCATTTTATTTTTTTGTCTTTTAGATTATTCAAAGATACATTTTCATTCACTAGAAATCTATAAATAATGTAGAAGATGAACTATTTACATCGATGGACGCCAACTTAAATCATTTTGAATTAATTATACATCGAATGGAGATGTATGAAAGCTGGCTGACGGAATCCACTAAATCTCTGTATACGTTTGAAAACTACCAATCTTTCATTCCTTGAGAATCAACGATACGCGTGGTGGAGGAGCGTAAATTTATACGTTCGTCACTGCTTTGAAGATCAGAAACTCTCGTATATTTCTGTGCCTTCACTTTTTACTGAATCTTCATTTCTTGAAATAAGCTATGAATCCTAACCTAACTATAGTTGACATTTATAAGCATCCCTCAACCAATTATACTATTTTCATGGGCTCTATTCAAAATTTTGCCTTGCAAATTAGTGATATCAATTGAAACGACATATTTTTGTGTGGTGATTTTAACTTCAATCTTCTCAATTCCGACAATGATTCCGGAACTTTATATTCTAACAGCTATGTAAACACTTCATCCCTTATTCTACTTATTACTAAACCTACTCAATTATCTAAGACTTCATCTTCTTCTACAGAAGCTGAAATGCTTGAGTAAAATACTGCAATATTAACGACGGGTCTCTGAATGCAATGCAATTTACCTCAAGAAATCATAATTTTCAAACATTATGGATAACAGTAATCCTGCCCACGTCATTAAGGATCTCTCTGAACAGTAATCCCGACCATGTCATTAAGGATCTCTCTGAACAGTAATCCCGACCATGTCATTAAGGAACTTTGTGAACAGTAATACTGACCATGTCGTTTAGGAACTTTCTGATATTCTATGCTCAACTTACAATTATTGCCGGCCTAACAAAACGAAAACTTTTTTTCAAAAATCTGAGCAGAAACCATGGATATCATCTGTTTCTTTACATGCAAAATAAAATCCCCTAATATCTGTTTATTATTTTGTTAGCAAATCAAACAAAACTGTACAAAAAAATCCGTGATAAATTCAACAACTTTAAAGCTAATACGATAGCAACCTATAGAATCTAATTGATGATATTCTCCCCCATCAGGCTCAAATAAAAATAATGTAATAAAACAATTGTAAACATTACCCACGAGATACGAAAGTAATATTGATATTGCCAACGTATTCAAGAAGTTTTTGTTGATGTTGGTACGACAAAATTTGCTGACTGTTTGGCTTAAAAATCCCCGTTAGTAACATTGTCAAAAGTCAGTGTTTTGTTTGATAGCAATATGATCTTCGCACATAATGTTGAAAAACTTTGCTCCAGACTGGATGGGACGTTCGTGTTCCTCAATCGAACCAAAAAGCAACTAAATTTTAAATCAAGGCTTCTAGTAATCAATGCAATGATTTTTCTGATTTGAACTACTGTCGGACCACATGGGGAAAATGTAAGACCACGTTGCTCTACCACATACAACGGTTCCTGAACTTCACTACGAAGGTAGCTCATGACGAAAATTCCACGAAGAGTGATCACGTGACGCCCCTACTAAACAAACTCGTTTGGTTTAACTCAAACGAAGAGTAAAGCTTAATGAAGTTATACATGCTTACAGAATTCAGAGTATGCTGTCATGTCCAAACGGTACTTTATTGTGCGATCGTAAAGTAGCCCACCATAGGTCATTACGGAATGAATATAACATTGACACCGAGTTCAAAGAAACACATACTGGATCAAGGCGTGGCCTGTCTCAGGCCATAAAATTCACAACAATCTACAATGTGTCGTTAAAAATTCCACCAATGCATCTTCCGTTGAGAAAAAATGTACAGTAGAAAGCGAAAATTTGGTAATGATTTAAAACCAAGTGAAATCTTTAATGTCCATTTTCCGTTATATTTGAGCTCATCGGAAATTGGATTAATCATACCCATTAAGAAGGTGTGTCCACACGTAGTCCGTAAGAAATTTCTATATGATGTTAAATTCCACGTGGGGAAAGTCGAATTTCTTTTTCCGGTTACAGACTAACCATAAACGAATATTTGCTCGCTACTGTACCTCTCTATACGCTCGCCCGACTGCAAGCTTCAGCAAAATAGACTAGACTTTTGTAGGATAATAATACGTAATCAGGTGTAAAACTTGTTAGCAACAGTACACTGGACCCTCACTACATGCGAGGCTCCCAACCGTAACCAACCACATCTTTGAACCTCCCTCATTCCGTCACAGGGTTGTGTGCTGTTTACGCCATTTAACAGCTGTCGTGACACAAATTGTTCGCGAAGTAACGTAGGATTCGAACTTCTTTGTAATTGGATGCTTGTTAGGGTGAAGTGTATGTAAATATATAAGGTATTTCTTCTAGGAAAGCAAACTGCCCATGTCAGTTGTAATCAGGTGGGCAGGCAGAATCTCTTTTACCTTTTACAAACTGACGGCATACTGAGGTCCATTTTGTGATGTAGCACAAACTGTGGCATTTGTGTATCAGTCTTATACTCTCGCTTTTAGAGCCTACGTTCGCAATAAATGTTCATTGCACTGTTTTTCGTACTCTTCGACATCAGCTAAACGAACGTTTTTGATTAATTGTTTTTGAATGCAACAACTGCAATCAATATTTTGATGCATCGACATTAGTTCATTTGGCACTTCTTCTTGGACCTAAAGGAAAATTTCCGTCATATAATTACATCTAAAATTCCATGTGTCAGTTGACACTTACATGAACCAGCATGATGTAAGATCGAACCCGATTTACTTCGATGAACATTTTCATGAATATGATCTACTTCTTCGCCTTCATATACTATATATGTCTTGTAAGGGCTGGTGGTGCAGTGTGACTCTTCGTATGAGGCCGCTGGTGCAGTACTACTCGTCCTATTTTTTTGAGGTATTCTTTAATACGTTAGTTAGCTTGTTTCACTTGGATTCACAACAAAACCACTCCATGGAGAAGTTTTATACACGGATCACTCATCGAGTTTGTGTTTAGCGGTAGCTTCAAGTGAGTCATAACACAATGGTTGTCCATATTGTTTTGGGTACATATCTTCTTGTAGATTCCTTTTCGTGTTCGTTACTCAAAATATCATTGAGATGTAACGCAATAAATGCAGAACACTTCTCAAGATAGCAATACACAGATTTACCAGAACCATATACACGAGAAAAACATAATACACATCCTAAAATATTTGTCTCCAATATGCTTCCAGCCTTGGAGAACTTGAATGTACTCATTTGTTCCATAGAACTAGCAATCGTCATGTGTAACCTAAATACTGTAACTTATTCAACATAATTGTAACCTTACTTGGATGCTCACAGACTTGCTCCGATCAGAAGTATATTCTAGATTCCGGTGAAACGGTGTATTATAGATTTGATGTGAAACTCCGACAGCGGTTGACACTATTATCAACCAATCGCGAAACATTATTTTCAATATGCGCTGGCATTAGGTAAGAAGGATCCAAGTTTAATTGAACGAGCACGTGCTTCAGTACGATATGTT
>SDVV010014232.1:0-14861 GCA_016164225.1 Gammarus roeselii | reverse complement strand
CGTCAAGCAAGCCCGGCACGCTCATCACGAGTGCGACTTGCTGGCAACGAGCTACACGTCAAGCAAGCCCGGCACGCTCATCACGAGTGCGACTTGCTGGCAACGAGCTACACGTCAAGCAAGCCCGGCACGCTCATCACGAGTGCGACGTGCTGGCAACGAGCTACACGTCAAGCAAGCCCGGCACGCTCATCACGAGTGCGACGTGCTGGCAACGAGCTACACGACCAACTTATATTGAGTGCAGTTAGTCAATTATTTGGTGGCTTATCATTGCATAGTCCTTCGAGAAAGTAAGAATTGTACAATGAATTTATAGTGCTTATAATGATTTATAATGCACTGCACGCCGGTTGCGTGTGTTGGATTTATTTGTTTTTGTTTTCAGTTTCTGTATTTGTTTACCGATATTGATTGAATTTAGCTAATTGAATGCTAGACAAAGGGTAAAATAATATTTCAAGATGTTATCAGAGTAGGGCTATAATGTCAATACTGGCATGTCATCATCAAAACTGCACCTCTCTATGAACATCGCTTTTGAAGAAGAGAGGGGTTTAAAAGAAGAATCCCAATGGTTGACCGTAGAGCCCACGTTACAAAGACAATGCTGAACTCATTAAATATGCCATTATATTATGTATTATTTCAGCGCTTGTGGGACGTTCAAAATAAAATTTATTTTTATTATACAGATACAGATACTAGGCTCAACCCTCAGGAAGCAAGGTGGCCGACGGCAAGGCGCACCTCACACTCCTCTCATAGTCACATTCAAAAAGACTTAGCCCTTTTGCACTTGAGGGTTCGGCCGAGAGATCCCGCAACACACACTCTGGGTAAGGAGTGCTGTCCAAGGTCAGTGATCGATTTACCTATGTGGTGTTATATTGACCGGACATCCTAGCCCCCCCCCCCTCAAACCACGACCCTTCGGTTTCCCAAAGCGACGTAAAGGGCGGGAAAACACATCAGGGCAGCGTCAAATAGGCTCCATTCACAACCATTCGTAACTCATGCCTATCCATTGCACGCTTTCTTGCTACCTCCAATCTTATGTCCCCAGTCCCTTTTCACTACATCTATCAACCCAAACAATGGTCTACCTCAAAGCATACCTCAACTTACCTTAGCATTCAATCACCCTATTCACTATTCTCCCATCATCCGTCCTCACCATACGCCTGAACTATCTCAGAACACGAAAATCTACTCTGTCCTCTGACTTCTTCACCATCCTCGTTCTAATTCGAACAACGTCGTGATTGATCCTGTCTCTCAGCGTCACTCCAGTCATGTTCCTCAACTATTTTATTCCGAACACATCTCCTCTCTGTTGCTCTCACCCCCCCACCCTCAGCTCTGTAACCACATTTGGGGCATCTACTCCCTCATGTTACCCTTTCTTTGCTTTCATTCCTAACATCCTTCATATAATTGCACTCTTCAGTGCACACAAACATTTAACACCCTTCCTTCACTCGTGAGTTCGCATCAGTTTTCAAAAGTTCAGTCATCTCCACATGGGAGTCCAGGTACTCACAACAATGAAGTTCCTCCAATGATTCTATATTTAGTAGGGTCATTGCGAGCAGAATGTCTGTTCTGCTCGCATCGACATTCATCTAACAGTTCTTAGCCACGATTACTTTACTCGTGCCCACGGTAACTCGCAACTTCTCCTCTCACACGCTCTACCAAACCCCGCGATCCAAAACACGTGCGTTCACCTCCATGACCACTCCATCCTAGGAGAGATTATCATAACGCAGCCTTATATCAGTCCCACTTTCACTGCGAACCTAGCACTCACCTCGCTACCCACTCAAACTCATGCTCTGCTGCCAACATAGAAACTCTTAACCTCTTTCAATTGATTTTCACTCATTCCACACAAACGCAATACCCTCCATAGCACTTCCCTGTCGACCCTGTCGTAGGCCGATTCTAGTTTCAAGTATGCACAGAACACATTCTTTAGTTTCGCATGGTACCTTTCACAGACCTGTTTCATGTCAAAAATCTAATGCCCCTTCCTACCACACCCGAAGCCACACTGTTCCTCGCCAATTAAAGCATCCGTACTGTCACCAATCCTCTTGATTAGCTCTCTCCCGTACAACTTACCGACAACACATAACAAACTGATACCTCTCAAGTTTTTGCATTCATTTCTATCATCTTTGCCCTAACACAGCGGAACAATTCAAACAGAATAAGTAGCTTCACCAGCCGTTCCCTTTACAGGAACTCAGTCGCAATACTGTCCAAGCCAGGGCCTTCCCTGCTTTTTTTACCTCCGCTGCCTCCTGTACTTCTTCCTCAGTATTGTACGCAACAAAACCGGCCTCCGTGCACCACCACCCACAGCTACTGTGTCAGTTTTTCTGACATTCTCAATATACAACGACGCATCCGAATACTCGGTCACCTCTTCCGTATAACACCACTTTCTAACAACGGCCGTTTTCATTTTTCATCACCTCCTCTTTCCGGTTTCTCTCTTCCTCACTATCATCACCTCTTTCCAGAGCATCTTTTTGCTCTCCCCAATAAGGATTCTGGCACAACCATCTACTCACCAGGCATCAGAGTCCCTCATGGCTCTCCTCACCACATATTCACAATATTTTTCTCTCTATGTTTTTCATAGGCCTTCACCGACCTCGCTTGCAGTCTCTCCTCAATGATTCTTCTCTTCTGCGCCACCGTTAGCTTGACCTCTCAGTTTCACCACTCGCAGCCCTTCCATCTGCACCAGCCCACACGGCGCACACCACAAACATTTTTTGCGCATCTAACAACGCATCTTTGAACTTCCTCCCGTCTTACGCTGTTATATTTCTCCCTCAACGCCCGTTGAAACTCCTCAGCTCTGTTTTCCACTCTCAGTTCACAAACCTTTACTACCTCTCTTCCTCTTCCCTTTCTTTTGTTTCCGTTCCACTTTTGCTCCACTTTTAATCTTCGACTCACCAGTTGATGGTCTCACATTCCTCCTTCCTCCATCATCCCCTATACACACCCGCACATACAACAGCCTCCGCACCATTTTTCTCGAAATCAGCACAAAATCCATCAGCGCTCTCTCCCCTTCTGCACCACGGGCCATCCTTACCCATGTGTATATTTGGATATCTTGCTTCTTGAACTTGTTTCCATCCACTACTTTGTGTTCCATGTACAAACCAATCAGGTTCTTTCCAATGTCATTTCTGCTTGGAACGCCATATCTCCCTAACACCTTCTCCCCCTCTACATCTCCAAATCGTACATTTGGGTCACCCAGGACAATCAAGTTTTATAGCCCCACAAAACTCTCAACACGCTCTCATAATCCAAAATTGCTCCGTCTCCTACTCATCCCTCGTGTTAACTGGTTCATAAGCACTCACTAGTGCCTATTTTTCTATCTAACTTAACTGTCACTCATATCGATCTTGAGAACACCTCCATCCACTCGGTAACGCTACTAGCCAACCGATCACTTAACACCACACCTTCTTGTACCCAACCTTCCTGCACGTTCGACTTTCTCTAGTTACCACGCCAAACTCACATTCGCCCCCACCTTCCAGCTTCCACTCACTCAGTGCAAACACATCGGACTTTTTTCTCACAAAAAATACACCAATCTTTCTTTGCTTTGCTTCATCCGCACAACAACCACGAACATTCAGCAACCCTAACAAAAGGGTTCTGAGCGGCAAGAGCTTCTTCTCCTCCCGCTCGTCTTGCCGTCTTTCAGGGAAGAGTCTACAGAGGAAGAGGTCCTTAGACCCTCCCTCTGCCCATATAAGTCGTCTCCTATGACATGCAAGAGGTAACGGTAGCAGAATTCTAAATCCTCAACTACACGGCCCCTCTATTAGTCGCCTCTTACGACACGCAAGGGGTTACGATGGCAAGAATCTTATCCTCGCCACAGGACAAAATTATGATGAATATTATTCATAAAAACCAGGATACCTAAAACCGATGTATGAATATAATAATAGAAACGTTTACAGCACTGAACCGTGTATCAACTTCAAAATTTTCCTGTAGCAGCCCTATGACACCCATCGTACCCACACTTGACTGATTGAGTCTCGTCCGCAAATCCCAATATGTGCGTATCGAAAGTAGAAAATCTGCAGCTCTCTCGGTCGAGCATGTAAGGGTTGTAGCTAATGCGTTGTCTCACAAAATGTCACCTACAAATGTCAATAACATGAGAGTGATGGTTAAAAAAAATTCTCAAGTGCGTTTGCTAGGTCAAACCTTTGTAATAGCAGGATAAGGCTGTAAAGGAGTAAAACAAATATTAATTGCGCACACATACAATAGCTACAAGCCGGCGCCTTGAGAAAGAAGCAAATAGGGTGGCAAAAAAAAGCCCATAGCGGACGATGGATACTCAGCCCGGCAATTGAAGTTCCTGATACTATGTGAAGGAGCAGTACAAAGAACTTCGTTATTAGAAATTGAGTTTGGGGAGCTCTAGAGCTAACGTCTTTGGGTGCTATACCAAAAATAGCAGACGGGTCTCTCATTAGAACAATGAAGAAAAGTACTTATTGCTCCCTGTTAGGCCATTCCTTGTTCGAGAGGTGTTTCAAGATTTCATGCTTGAAAATGCATAATTCAGAACATAGAATAATATTTTGTTGAAAAGTACACTGGAAAATAAGAAGATTTTTTCAATAAGTTTATAAAGAAACTGAACTAATGCACATAAATGGCATACCTAATCATGCACACAAACCTCATCAAACGATGTTGGGTTTTGTGGACATTGCGGCGCCATATGACCTTATGATAGTGAATTTAAAACGATTGCTCGTTAGTGTTTGTTTTGAACAGTCATCAACAAATCCTTCGCTAATTGAGCACCGCTTCACGAAAGCAAATTATCTCGTGAGATTAAATTCACATTTCTTGGGTTATCGTTGGGCTATGGTGATGAAAAACACCTTTGAATCGCATACATTATGCCAGAATTCTAGATTGAAATATATACATACTAACTTTGCGTGTTTTAGAAAATGAACCATTTATTATTATGTGTATAAAACGTTAAAATTTAAAGTTAAAATTCGATGTCATGGTTAAATCACATCATATTTTACAGTCAATGGACGATTGTTTCACCGTTTATTTGACGCCGGTACGAATAGTTAGTCGTCCCGCCACAACGGATATCTCCGGGGATGTTTTTTTGCTTGCGTTCGCAAGCTGGCGTGGTCATGTCGTTCAAGTGACTACAATACAGGCCTGAACGCAGTCCCACCCTGGAACGCGCAATCGAACGTGTAGGGGGAGCTCATTAGCCTGGATCTGAACGAGTTTCGGTCAAGATAGCGTCGCACTGTGGTTCTTCAAGTCTTTGTTTCAATGTTGACATCGCGCAATTGTTACGGTTATCTATCAAAAACATAGAACGTAGCTCTTACTCACGTTTCTTGAGATTATTTTGTTCAAAAAACATACTTTTGGGGACTGTTTAGACCGGAATACTGTGGGATACTTGCCATAAAAATTGGTGTTACTAGTCCAGAAAAATGGATCTTGCTCAGTATCTAAGATTTAGTACAAGTAGTCTAAAATCGAATTCTAGCACTACTCCAAAATTGAATCATGGGCTGCCTGTTGCTGAAGGCTCCAACGGAGGTGGTTGCCACATTGGCGGCAAAAATCCTAACGTCACATTTTCTAAGTAAGATGGTCGACTACTCTCCAAGTGTTTGTCGAGGTGGTTTTTGAAGGTGTTAATATTATTACTGTTGGCCACATCACGCTCCAAACGGTTTCAAATTGCTGGTATCTTGATTGGAAATCAATTCCCGGCCACTGGTGTTCTGACTGGGTTTAGCTGCAGTTTTTATCCATTATTCATGTTCCTTGGATTATACTCTCGGTCAAAGATGCCCTTAGGGCGTGCTCTTTCAAATGATATCAGTTCAAGTTCATGAAGTGCTTGCGGATTTGTTTTATTTCTCATTTCCGGAATCATTTTGATTGCTCGGTGCTGAACACGTTCCATTTTGGTGATATCCCTTCTTAAGAGAGTGGACCAAAATTGTACTGTAAATCCCATTTGAGGCCTGACGAGTGAAGTTTGTAACGGAAGCACTATGTCCCTGAACTTGCAGTGGAAGCTCATGGATACAAAGCCAATGTAGCCTTTCATGTAGCTAGCTTCCATTTAATTTTTTCCACTTGAGATCTGTGGTGATTAATATTCTTCAGTGCTGGTCTGTCATCACGTAAGCAAAATTTCGATTTATTTTATGATCCAATGTGCTTAACAGTGCATTTTCAATATTAAAGTTCATCAGACCAGTCCATTAGTTCATTCAAATCCCTTTAAATAGTTATAAGATCTTGCTCACATTTCGCTTTGTGGCAGAGTTTAGTGTTACCAGAAAATTTTGATAACTTGCTAACGATGTCGATGTCGAGGTCGTTTATATAGATTATAAAGAGGAAGGGCCCAAGAACACTGCTCTGCGATACTCCTGATGTTAACTCAGCCTACTGACTATTTTACTGGTCGACACAGATCCGTTGCTTGCGGTCCGGGAGCTAATTTCGGAGCCACCTGGCCACGTTTCCGGTTATGCCACCCGCCTCTACTTTTCCGTATAGGCGTTCATGGGGGACCCTATCAAAGGCTTTTTGAAAATCAAGATAAATAAGGTCGACAACTTTAGTTCCATCGTATATCTTGGTGACCTTATTGAAAAATTCCAAGAGATTGGACAGGCAGCTAAGTTTCACAAAGCATTCATCAGCGGTCCTGCCATCAAGTTAGTACCCTCTGTCTATGTTTGTGATTTCGTACTTCATGTCGTCAAAATTTGCTATTCGAAAATTGTAGTTATACCTCGCTGGTTACCATATTATTCAATTTTCTGTGATTTGGAATCAAGTAGTATGGTGATCACCAATTTTTCTTTAACTGTTACCAATTCTACTTATTGTTCCTCAGTCGATAAAACAAGATCTAAGATTTTAGGTCTTTTGGATGGTTCTTTCGCGTATCGTTTTAGGTTGTTATTATTGACGAGTCGCATCAACCTGCCACCCCGTAACTCAGCTTCCAGTGTTGTCCAATTGATGTCAGGTAGGTTGAAGTCCCCCATCAAGATACTTTCATATGATGAGGAAATGATATTGTCCAATTCGTCAAAGAGAACATCTTCTTCCCCACTGTTATTCCTGAATTTCGGAATGCTAATACAATTTTCAGTATTATCCCTTTAGAGGGCATGAAGTCGACCTGCATTGCCTCATAAGATGTTGCAGCTGCTGTTGCTCTTCGAAGTATTGGACGAAGGGTTTCTTTGACATAATGCACTGACATTCCACCTCTCTTGCTTGGGTACGGCATGTCTACACTGAAAGTCCTGAGTCCTTGAAGGCCGCGATTCGTTGATCCCAACTATGTCATATTTGTTCGTTTTTACTTTATAGCTTAAAGAAGATCTGTCTTGCGCAATAGTGACTGTACATTTCCAAGTTAATTTTGTATTTTTCCTCTCGTATCTGTTTTGGTTGACATGTCTTCTATTGAGCTGCGCCGGGAGTAACTCGTCTCAATACCATAAATGCTTCTGCTGTCTAACCCAATTCTTTTGACAGGGGTTGGTGAGAGTTTCCAAAGAGGCACCGGGAGAACAGAGCACTTTTTTAATCGCCTTCAGCTGTTTGAAGTCCCTGTCTGGGCGCTTCTTTGTACTTTCGCTAACTAGAAAGCAAACCAAACCAATTTCTTCCTGCTTCAGTGGTCTGAAAAGTTCTTCATTTGGAGTGCATTTCCGCTGCGTTATGTGCCCCCTCTCTGTGTTATGTAACATTCATCGCTGTATTATGTGCGTTTCCCGCTGTATTATGAACATTTTCCGGTGTGCTATGTGCATTTCCTGCTGTGTTATGTGCATTTCCCGCTGTGTTATGTGCATTTTGCGCTGTTTTATGTGCGTTTCCCGCTGTGTTATGTTGCATTTATTTTGAGAGCATGGAAAGATTTATTTAGATGATAATTATTGAACCACACTTTCAGAAAAATACATCGTTACGTTCTAGATTAGTGAATGTGCAGAATGAAATTGGTTACCAGCAATTTGTTTTGAATTAAAAGGTTTGCGCAGCTGTAAATGCTTCGGCCTGAGTGTTTCAGGAATCGGATTTACTTTAATGGGCTGACTACTCAATGATTACTTACTCATTGCTAAGGACTACAAACACTGTTTACTTACGTCTGAGGGTATGTTTTAGCCTTGGGAATTTACAGTTCATATACATAAATCCAGATCAGAGCGTTCGAGTGGCACCACTACTCTGAACATTATCACAGCGTTCGAGTGCCACCACTGTACAAAAGTAATTTGCCGTTGTTACAGTTTGTTGATAAGTTTGTTTATCTATAGATTTGGAGTGGCGGTTGCCATTGGCTTGTCATCCCTCAGAGGCTGTTGTTGCGTTAAACAGCTTTATAAAATGTTTCCAGTCACGTGTGCTATCGTGTGGGTGACATTGCTCCGGATGTCCTACTATTCTAAGTGATGCTGCCCAGGAGACTGTTTCAGAGTTGACCGGTAGAGGGAGCTCATGGCTGCGACTGAGTAGAAAGAAAATGACGAAGCATTGGCAGCCGCAACAGCAGACAGGACGTTAAGCAGGGACGGGACGTTAAGATTCGAAGGCGGTGCTGGATTGAAATTTCAGATACTGGTGATCCTCGCCTGACACCAAGCAGCTCGTGGAGAGGATTTTGGTGTGGACCTCCATGCTATATTGTACCGATAGAGAGCTGGCGCAAGAATAGACGGGAGGACCCCGACACTGAAGAAGGGAGTTTTTTTAATCAGCACCAATTATCTAAAATGAGAAGAACAAGCGATCTACCCATGGATTGTTAAAGTTATAACTTCTGTCCCCCGCCTGGATGGTTCGTTGGGAGTAAAACCTATGGCGGCGCAGCAGCATGGACGGTGGCTCTACTAGGATGGTTTTGAATAAGAGAAGATGTGATATCAGGTACGTCTCCTTATACGTTGGCACACGGTCTTGAAGATTGATATTTCATTAATTTACCCCTGGGTAAGTTCCTTCTTATTCGGATACTCCTAAAATGAATAAACCCACGGAAATTTATTTCGCAATTATGAGAATTTAAATTAAATTATAAAATTGAAATTCTAAAATTTAAATTAAAAAATTTAAATTATAAAATTTAAATTTAAAAATTGGAATTAATAACTTTTTCAAATTCATTTGCTGAACACATCAGTCTTGGGAATTTTGGACGTACCAGCTGTAGTTACCTTGTAAAAATGGGTCTGTCCGTAGGAACCAGAATTCTAGCTTATCGTCAATTCGAGGGTTCTTCATTGCAATTACGAACTTGATCTTCGACGTGCAATTCTTGGCTGGGGTTTGGACTGCGGATCGACCTAGACATTGAAGCGCTGTGGACATTGGGGTTATTTTGGAGACGACCATCTTAGTCCATATATTTAATATTAGTCTTTCTACGCTCATTATATTTTTCGGTTCACTTTGAGGGTTCCGACGAAAACCTTCATTGGTAGTATTTACAGTTGCCCATTCGAATTGATTAACGGATCTCTTTCATTGTAAACCAGAAATTTAGAACCATTCATACATTTTCATATCCGTGGGTTAGGCAGAACCGAAATTGGTTGGCAGCCCTGTGTCATCTCTGTCAGCCTGGTTCTGATGGTGGATGGGTCGCTTAGTCTTCGAGGGGGTGGTTGTTGTGTTGAAATATGGCCCAGCAGCAGGACGTTTTGATAAATATGAGTTAAATTTGAAGTATTGCTGCTCTACCCTTTTGAAGTTAGTTCTAATCATTTTGAGTTTTTTGTCCAACCACTGACTGCTCTGATCACAGCTTTTGAGGGCTACCACTGCTCTGATCGTAATCACAACACCCGAGTGCCAGCACTGCTCTGATCACAGCGTTTGAGGGCTACCACTGCTCTGATCGTAATCACAACACCCGAGTGCCAGCACTGCTCTGATCACAGCGTTTGAGGGCTACCACTGCTCTGATCGTGATTACAGCACCCGAGTGCCAGCACTGCTCTGATCACAGCGTTTGAGGGCTACCACTGCTCTGATCGTGATTACAGCACCCGAGTGCCAGCACTACTCTGATCACAGCGTTTGAGGGCTACCACTGCTCTGATCGTAATCACAACACCCGAGTACCAGCACTGCTCTGATCACAGCGTTTGAGGGCAACCACTGCTCTGATCGTAATCACAACACCCGAGTGCCAGCACTGCTCTGATCACCGCGTTTGAGGGCTACCACTGCTCTGATCGTAATCACAACACCCGAGTGCCAGCACTGCTCTGATCATGATCACAATGTTCGAATGCCCCACTGCTCTAATCGTGATCGTAGAACGATGTACTCGGAAATTGCGTCCACGATTTTGGTCACACAAACTCCTCCTTAATGACCCTCTTCATGACAACAATCCCCGCGTGACATTAAGCCGGAAGGGCTGTCACGCACCCGCAGTCGTTATATGTGTAATTATCGCGATAAGCAATGTAAAGCTGATGTAATTACGTTGCCGGCATTGAGATGTCACCTCGGCTCAGCCATACTGACGTTTTCAACAGAAGTGCGGTGCTTCAAAGAGCTAATGTTGACTTCCTAAAGGCCCAGGCAAGAGGAAGCGGTTGGTTAGTCGTCACAGACAGAGTAAAACAAATTGTACTTTTTCGATGGGGGCCGCAAACGTAATGCGGAGAACTACGAAATTGCCACTAAATGACATTTTCGTAGTTGAATTCTGATAAAAAGAAAGATTATAAGAGAAATTGGCAGATATTATGATACATTTTAATAATAACAATTATAGAAATAGCAATCCATAAGTAGTACAATATTGAGGAAAGAATCCGTAGACTTAGTTCGGCCCCGTTCCCCACACCCGCACAGGCAGGAGACCGACAGACGCGATCGAGGCTGCATTTTGCAATACGCAACTTTGAAGATGGGCTTTATGCGATTTTTAGATTACATCATTGGCTTTACTTGAATTGATGAGAGCAACAAAGACTTTATAGACTGACATGGATGCTGGAGATAAAATGAAGCATTGAGAACTAAGAAGCCTTCATAGACGGTCGATGATGCTGGAGGAAAAAATTAAACAATGAGAACTATGAAGCTTTCTTATGTAAGGATGAGGCGATGAGAGGTACGAAGCCTCCATACAATGACGAGGGTGCTGGAGGTAGATATGAGACAATGTGAAAGCAAACGAAACCTTCATAGAATGATGAACGCGCTGGGGTTAAATAGGAAGCAACGAAAGCTGCGAAGCCTCTTTAGAATGATGAGGGTGCTGTGGGTTAAATATTAGGCAATGAAAACTACGAAGCCTTCATAGAATGATGAAGGTGCTGGGGGTAAAAATGAGGGAATGATGGCAATGGTTGGTCGTTGTATTGCATCAGAGCTTTAATTTGATGAGGCACCGGCTTAGCCTGCACCATGCAAACCATCCCATGACAACCTATAACTAGCGGCGGCAGTGGTCATGCCTGCCGCCCTGCGTACCCTCACAAGCTGAATCCTAATTAGTGGCGGCGGCGGTCATGCCTGCTCCTTTGAGTACCATCACTTATTGAGCCTAAATTATCCACGACATCTGCCACGTGGTCACCGTAGTAGTATGAATGTCACGGTATCGTACACTGCTGAGGTGGAGGTAGGAGGTCGCAAAAATTTTACCCAGAATTTATATTCTCTTGTCCCATAGAAAGGCTTACTAATGGAGTTTTGCTGTAAGGCTATTGCATGGATATATTGTGGAGATATTTATAGCTATATGAGACTACAGGCCCGCTACAAGTATCGTAAACGCTTCTGCTTGAGGAAACCACAGAAATTTAATCATGCTATCGTTTGATTATCTAGCGTTCGAGGGGGTGCAGAACATATATGCATTCATTTTAACCTTCTGGTTTAACTGGTAGAGGATAAAAAATGCCATTCAGATCGAGTGTTGCTGAAGCCGGTATCATCCCATTTATTATGAGTTCATTCTAACCAACACAATTGAACCCTCCAATTATACTAACCCCATGAATACAAGCTAATTCTATGCGGACACAATTGAAACCCAATTTACACAAATTGGAGCTGAGTTTATGCTTTTGCAATGGACCCAATTAATGATGACTCATTTTATACTAACCCAATGGAACCCTAACATATACACCCCCCAATGAATGGGAGCTCATTTCAATCAATACAAACTCAGTGGGGCCTAATCGATTCACATCTAATAGTAGCCCATCTTATCCAAAAGATTATAAGAGTAGAATATAATGCATTCCAATGGAAGCCTGAGCAATTTAATGTAAATGAAAGCCCCACTTATTCAAACACAATGGGAGTCCATCTTATTCTAACACAATGGGAACCTAACCTTTTCAGACCCAATGAGAGCTCAAGCTATTAAAACCCGCTGTTGAGTTTTCCATGCCCAATGATCACCCAAGCTATTCGGCTCAAGTTATTCAAGCCCAATGTTAGCCCAAGCTATTCAAACAGAATGTTAGCCCAAGCTATTCAAACCCAATGTTAGCCCAAGCTATTCAAACCCAATGTTAGCCCAAGCTATTCAAACCCAATGTTAGCCCAAGCTCTAGGAACTCACTGGGATACTCATATAAGCAATAAGTGGATAGATTTACACACGGATAACATCTTAATCTTATAAGAATAATCAAACCAGTCTTCTCCTAGGCCGACAGTTGTTCACTTATACATAATAACCTAACAAGTCTTCTTCTCCACCGACAGTTGGTTCATTGTGACATAATAACCTAAGCAGTCTTCTTCTTGACCGACAGTTGGTTCAATGAGACCTAATAACCTAAGCAGTCTCCGTCTTGACCGACAGTTGGTTCATTGAAACTTAATATCATAAGCAGTCTTTTCCTTGGCCGACAGTTGGTTCACTGAGACCTAATAACCTAAGCAATCTTCTTCTTCACCGACAGTTGGTTCACTGAGACCTAATAACCTAAGCAGTCTTTTTCTTCACCGACAGTTGGTTCAATGAGACCTAGTAACCTAAGCAGTCTCCTTCTTGGCCGAAAAACTAAAGAATCACAGAGTACAATTGTCAAAAGATTTCGATACATAGCCCACGCCCTTTTTACCTCCGTTACTCTCAAATAAACGACATCAGCCAACTCACTCTTTCTCCGTCACTCTCAAATGAGCGGCATCAGCCCACGCGCTCTTTGCATCCGTTACGCTCTAATAAACGGCATCACCAAACTCATTGATTTCCCCGACCCTCAAATTGGCGGCATCAGCCCATGCGGCCTTAACCTCCGTTACTCTCAAATGAACAACATCAAACAACTCACATTTTTCCTATGCGACTTTCAGATGGGCGGCATCAGCACATGCACTCTAAAAAGGACGGCATAAGTCCACGTGTCTTTTACCTTGATTCCTCTCAAATGGACGGCATCAGCCAATTCACCTCGGCGATTATCAGGTGGGCGGCACAGGGCAACTAACATTTTACCCTTTGACTCTCATATGGGAGGCGTCGACCCACACGCCCTTTACCTCCGTTAATCTCAACTCTCCGTGACTCTCAGATGGGCGATATCAGCCCACGCACCCTCTACTTATGTCACTCTCAGATGAGCGGCATCAGCCCACGCGCCCTCTACTTATGTCACTCTCAGATGAGCGGCATCAAGTACCTCACTCTTTACCACCGTGACTCAGATGAGCGGCATCAGCCCACGCACCCTCTACTTATGTCACTCTCAGGTGAGCGGCATCAGCCCATGCGCCCTCTACTTATGTCACTCTCAGATGAGCGGCATCAAGTACCACACTCTTTACCTCCGTGACTCAGATGAGCAGCATCAGCACACGCGCCATCTACTTATGTCACTCTCAGATGAGCGGCATCAAGTACCTCACTCTTTACCACCGTGACTCAGATGAGCGGCATCAGCCCACGCACCCTCTACTTATGTCACTCTCAGGTGAGCGGCATCAGCCCATGCGCCCTCTACTTATGTCACTCTCAGATGAGCGGCATCAAGTACCACACTCTTTACCTCCGTGACTCAGATGAGCAGCATCAGCACACGCGCCATCTACTTATGTCACTCTCAGATGAGCGGCATCAAGTACCTCACTCTTTACCACCGTGACTCAGATGAGCGGCATCAGCCCACGCACCCTCTACTTATGTCACTCTCAGGTGAGCGGCATCAGCCCATGCGCCCTCTACTTATGTCACTCTCAGATGAGCGGCATCAAGTACCACACTCTTTACCTCCGTGACTCAGATGAGCAGCATCAGCACACGCGCCATCTACTTATGTTACTCTCAGATGGGCGGCATCAGCTAACTCACTCTTTACCTCCGTGACTCAGATGAGCGGCATCAGCCCACACGCCCTCTACTTATGTTACTCTCAGATGGGCGGCATCAGCCCACGCGCCCTCTACTTATTTTACTCTCAGATGGGCGGCATCAAGTACCTCACTCTTTACCTCCGTGACTCAGATAAGCAGCATCAGCCCACGCGCCCTCTACTTATGTTACTCTCAGATGGGCGGCATCAGCTAACTCACTCTTTACCTCCGTGACTCAGATAAGCGGCATCAGCCCACGCACCCTCTACTTATGTTACTCTCAGATATGCGGCATCAAGTACCTCACTCTTTACCTCCGTGACTCAGATGAGCGGCATCAGCCCACGCACCCTCTACTTATGTTACTCTCAGATATGCGGCATCAAGTACCTCACTCTTTACCTCCGTGACTCAGATGAGCGGCATCA
>SDVV010014231.1:0-14861 GCA_016164225.1 Gammarus roeselii | reverse complement strand
TATATATATATATCTGCTAGCTGATGTTGATCATAAAAGAGGCCAATAAGGACCATAGTTGATGGAGGCCAATAGGGACCATAGTTGATGGAGGCCAATAAGGACCATGGTTGATGGAGGCCAATAAGAACCATGGTTGATGGAGGCCAATAAGGACCATGGTTGATGGAGGCCAATAAGGACCATGGTTGATGGAAGCCAATCAGGACCATGGTTGATGGAGGCCAATAAGGACCATGGTTGATGGAGGCCAATAAGGACCATGGTTGATGGAGGCCAATAAGGACCATGGTTGATGGAGGCCAATAAGGACCACGGTTGATTAAGGCCAATAACGACCATGGTTGATGGAGGCCAATAAGGACCATGGTTGATGGAGGCCAATAAAGACCATGGTTGATGGAGGCCAATAAGGACCATTGGTTGATGGAGGCCAATAAAGACCATGGTTGGTGGAGGCCAATAAGGACCACGGTTGATGGAGGCCAATAAGGACCATGGTTGATGGAGGTCAATAAGGACCATGGTTGATGGAGGCTAATATGCGCAATGCGCATGGGAAATATGCTTGACAATTTATGGTAAAAGGAATTTGATTATTGGTAATTATGAGGTATGTCTGGTGGCATGAGGTATGTGAAGTACTATGATAAGAGGTTTGTAAATATTGCTTTATAAACTTTGAGGTATGATTGGCTTTGAGCTGACATCCTTCAGCAATTATGCATACAAGTATTTATGAACCAACTCGTCCGAATGCACTCGTGTTCGTTGCGTGACCAAGCATCGTTGATATTCAGGTGAACGCGGTGCTACGAACGATAAGCCTTGATTGATGATGATTCCGCCAATCGCAGCTAATGATAACACAGCGAGCAAGTGATTGAGAATGTATGATAGGTGATAGCGGTGTTGGGTTTAATGTGGCTTCCCAACTATCATCGATAAACTGAACAACGGATGATGTGGCAGTACTGTTCACATAATTTGTTAATTGAATTCTACTGAAGCTTGATTTTTTAGACGTCTATAATGAACAGTACAGAGGCATATAGAGGAAATGTTTTAATACAGAGGATAAAAAACAACAGCTCAACTGCAGAGAGCAACAACACTTCAAGGGCTCTGAGGTCCTTACGATTAACAACACTGGTCTCTCACGGGGCTCAGAACATTAAAACTGGTCTCTCGTGGGGCCCTGAGCAGCAGAACTGGGCTCCAGGGTCCTTACGATTAACTGCACTGTGCTCTCATAGGGCTCTGAGCAACAGAACTGGGCTCTCATTGGGCTCTGAGCAACAGAACTGGGCTCTCACAGGGCTCAGAACATTAGAACTAGGCTCTCGTGGGGCTCTGAGCTACAGAACTGGGCTCCAAGGTCCTTACGAATAACTGCACTGTGCTCTCACAGGGCTCTGAGCAACAGAGCTGGGCTCTCATTGGGCTCTGAGCAACAGAACTGGGCTCTCACGGGGCTCAGAACATTAGAACTGGGCTCTCACAGGGCTCTGAGCAACAGCACTGGTCTCTCACGGGGCTCAGAACATTAGAACTGTGCTCTCAAGGGGCTCTGAGCAACATAACTGGGCTCTCATTGGGCTCTGAGCAACAGAACTGGGCTCTCACAGGGCTCTGAGCAACAGAACTGGGCTCGCATTGGGCTCTGAGCAACAGAACTGGGCTCTCACAGGGCTCTGAGCAACAGAACTGGGCTCTCACAGGGCTCTGAGCAACAGAACTGGGCTCTCATTGGCCTCTGAGCAACAGAACTGGGCTCTCACAGGGCTCTGAGTAACAGAACTGGGCTCTCACTGGGCTCTGAGCAACAGAACTGGGCTCTCATTGGGCTCTGAGCAACAGAACTGGGCTCTCACAGGGCTCTGAGCAACAGAACTGGGCTCTCATTGGGCTCTGAGCAACAGAACTGGGCTCTCACAGGGCTCTGAGCAACAGAACTGGGCTCTCACTGGGCTCTGAGCAGCAGAACTGGGCTCTCATTGGGCTCTGAGCAACAGAACTGGGCTCTCACAGGGCTCTGAGCAACAGAACTGGGCTCTCACTGGGCTCTGGCAGAACTGGTCTCTCACAGGGCTCTGAGCAACAGAACTGGGCTCTCACAGGGCTCTGAGCAAAAGAACTGGGCTCTCACAGGGCTCTGAGCAACAGAACTGGGCTCTCACAGGGCTCTGAGCAACAGAACTGGGCTCTCACTGGGCTCTGAGTAAAAGTACTGGGCTTTGAGGTCCTTGCGACCAACAAACTGAGGAGGACGTTTAGCTAAATTAAATAACATTTAAAAATTGTTCTCAGAGGAAGCGAATATTTGAAGGGCTCTTAATTTCATGTACGAAAAGTTCCGGACTATTTGGAAAGGTAGAAAAAAGATAAAGAGGAGGACGATAAGCACAACTCAAGTAGAAGACAGGGGGAGGAGAGGAGCATAAGTACCGGCGCAAGTCGAGGACGGGGGGAGGAGAGCGGCATAAGCACCAGCGCAAGTAGAGGACGGGGGAAGGAGAGAAGCATAAGCACCAGCGTAAGTAGAGGACGGGGGGAGGAGAGGAGCATAAGCACCAGCGCAAGTAGAGGACAGGGGAGGAGAGAAGCATAAGCACCGGCGCATGTAGGGGAAGGGGAATGTAGAGGAGCATAAACGCCAGTGCAACTAGAGGAAGGGGGCGGGGAAAAGCAGAGGAATGGCGAGGAGAGGAACATAAGCACCGGTGCAAATAGAGGAATGGGGAGGAGTGAATTATAAGTACCTATGCAAGTAGAGGAATGGAGGAGAGGAGGAACATCGGGTGCACCGCCTGCGTAGGTGCATTCCGGATACTTCCTGTTGAGTCTGATGCACAATAAGACTTGTAATTGACCATCAATGCCGCATAGCGTGACTTGCAGTCAGGGTCACGGCTAGGGAGTGGGGAAGGGTGGGGAGGGAGCACGGTTTGAAGGGGAGGGAGGATGTTGTGAACCAAATAAGGTTAGATATGAGATGGAGGAACGGTGACTTAAAACAAATTTTTACTGCTGAAGTTGTCTATCTTTTTACTGACTGTTATCAGTAAAATACTAGTTAACATATTTTATAAATAGGATTTTAACCCGCTTATGAAACAATATCCACCGTGGCCGAGTGGTTAGCGTATCCGACTGCAGTGTCAGCCTCTGGTGCTGCATGTCGCGAGTTCGAGCCTCGGTAAGACACGGCGGTCTTGTGGCGGGGAGATTGGGTGCCTCCCCCCTCTGCGTCAGCCTCACTTAGCCACCCTCCTAATAAGGGGGAAACGGCTGTATGTCTATGTCTATACATGAAACAATAACCTAGGACATTTACCTAGAAGAACGAGTGCTTGCTCGGTATTGGCTGCATATGATGCTGACTGTCTTGTGGTACGAGCTAGAATAAGTGCCTATAGCCTCCAAGAGCGTATTACAAATTCTAATAATCCCTTCCTGGAGGCCTTGTGTAATAGTGAGGGATATGAATTATCTCCAATAATAGAGAGGTGGGACAGAATCCTGCTGGTGCAGAAGACCCCGATATTAATATAAATAATCTTTAACATTTGCCTGCCTTTCCATGTTGTGGGCCCATTGTGTGTATGTGGATGTCTGGCTGGGAGACGTCCCTGATAGGCTGGCTGACAGGTGGTTATGTGCTTTACCTCTCTAACATTGAGCTTTGTTATATGCTAATTCGTCTGGGAGAGGGCATAAATTGTATCCCAGCGCATAAATTGTATCCAGGTCCTAACTCAACTTACGAATCTATGGCGCGTATTTCCTTCCTACTTTGTCATGTATCCATGTATGTTTCTTTGGTTCGTAATTTGAATGTATTGGTAGGAATGCTCTGTCAAATTTGTTTCTCTGTAATCATTATTGTACCATCGAGTGCCTCAATAAAGACTATTAAAACTAATGCGTTTATTCCCCTGTGATGCACTCAAATAATTACTTAATTATTTGTAAATAAAATACGTACGTACAAAGAGTTCGGCGATGAGTGAGTGGGTTATTTTTTGTGAATGATAAAAGATGGGTGAGCCAGAGACACGTAAAAAGTTCATATTATAATTGTATAAATAAATGTATGTGTTTGTGTCCCGGCTCCACGCCTGGGTTAAATTATCGCCCTTAAATTAAGGAACCCGCCGAGCGATGCTTTTCGGGAAGGGTAAGTCGTTTTGATCACATCTACAGAGAATGACTAAGAATGTTAAGACAGAATACGCTGCACGGGCAAATAATTCACTGATGGATAATTGTGTGTATGCAAGAAATGAAGGACGGTTATTATGGATTAAAACATTCAACGTAATAGGAAGATAATTAAAGTGTTTTGATATATAGAAGGAAATTTATGAGCAGAGTAGTCCTATAAATACAGAAGATACAGTTACGAAAACAGGGCGAATTCAATAGCACAATTGAGATTATTGTTTTATATTCAAATGTGGACTAACAGAGTGGACACATTCTACCAAATGTAACCTAATTTAGCAGCTGAGCGACGAAGAAACCTGAAGTTAGGCAATGGTTTGGATGTCGCATCACTCGTCAGCCACGTCAGCTGACTATTCAGCTGACGAACAGTCATGCTAAACAGATCCACGCCACGTCAGCTGACTCTTCAGCTGACAGGCAGTCATGCTAAACAGATCCACGCCACGTCAGCTGACTCTTCAGCTGACAGGCAGTCATGCTAAACAGATACACGCCACGTAAGCTGACTCTTCAGCTGACAGGCAGTCATGATAAACAGATCCACGCCAAGTCAGCTGACTCTTCAGCTGACAGGCAGTCATGCTAAACAGATCCACGCCACGTCAGCTGACTATTCAGCTGACGGGCAGTCATGCTAAACAGATCCATGCCACGTCAGCTGACCCTTCAGCTGACGGGCAGTCATGCTAAACAGATGGCGTGTCATGTTAGGTTAAACACCAGCCATGCCAAGCCAGCCACCTGCTTGCCTCTACCAGGATACAATGCGGAACCAAAATACCAAACAGTATAAATGATAACGCATGTGTCACGTGGTCTGACGTCACCGGTGACAGGTACTATGCACTACCTTACTGATTTCTCAGACTTGTTTTCCAATATTTATTTTTAAAAAATGCCCGCGAAGTTAATCGCAGACCAAGAATTTCGTTAATAAACGAACGAGATTGTCTTTATTTCTACTACAGTTGATGTCAACAAATCGAAGACGTCCGACAACTTTTCTAAAAGGTCTCAATGGAGTCAAAATTCTTTCTGGGCCAATATTTTCAGTAACCAGCAAAAGAAGATCCCTATTCTTTTTCAAGAGGCAAATTCAACCTTGAAATATTAATTTTGTGAGTTTCGCTCTGTGCTCAACTTTGGCGTGTTGTTAAAAGGTGCATGAACGATAATAGACCATTAAAAAACAATGACTATTTCTTGTTATCCCAACAATTACAAGTGAATGATCCTTCAAGAATGTTTCATTTCAAATGTGATGATAATGTTATCGTCTAGACGCTCTAATGAACACTTTAAGAATCAATCGAGATTAAAACTAAAACAAATCCCAAGATATTTGAACTACATCTAATCAAGAGCGGGTGAGCAGCACACCGACAGGACAATAAAAAGAAGTATTATCAGGCCCATTGAATCCGCCGCACTGACCATTTCCCTTCGTCCGAAATGCATTTAAAACTAATTATCAATGTATTCGGCATACCCGTCCTTTCTTTGATCCTGTCCTCAACACTTCCACAGCCTCGAGCGGCTCCCCTCACCCTTGCATCGCCATTGCATTGCTTTACACAGCCAATGCTGTCCAGGTTACCAGGGCGTTATCAGGCCCCAGTGACGGGGAGTCCAGTCTCTGAATCGTCCCTGTCACTCCGCACAGCCACTCTGAGTCTATTCTCGGAGATATTGACCACAAAATGGATTTTTTAAAGAATTTGTGGACTCAAAGTTTAGGTATAATGACAGGTAGGTGAAGTTGCAGCAAGTCAGAATACACAGATGATGAGCACCACGCGATTGTCCTAAAAGCCCATTTACTTCTTAACAACAACTAATGAGTAAGGAAAGTGTAGAAACGGACGTTTAGAGCATATCAAGCGGTGGACATTGTTGGACGACATTCTCCTACTGTGCAATAGGTCAAGACGAAATAAAGCGGTCGACACTGCTGGAGGACATTCTCCTACTGTGCCATTGGTCAAGACGAAATAAAGCGGTGGACACTGTTGGAGGACATTCTCCTACTGTGCCATTGGTCAAGACGAAATAAAACTGTCGACACTGTTGGAGGACATTCTCTTAGTGTGCCATTGGACAAGACGAAATAAAGCGGTCGACACTGTTGGAGGACATTCTCCTACTGTGCAATAAACCAAGACCAAATAAAGCGGTCGACACTGTTGGAGAACATTCTCCTACTGTGCAATAGGTCAAGACGAAATAAAGCGGTCGACACTGTTGGAGGACATTATCCTTCTGTGCTATTGGTCGAGACGAAAGAAAGCGGTGGACACTGTTGGAGGACATTCTCCTACTGTGCAATAGGTCAAGACGAAATAAAGCGGTCGACACTGTTGGAGGACATTCTCCTACTGTGCAATAGGTCAAGACGAAATAAAGCGGTCGACACTGTTGGAGGACATTCTCCTACTGTGCAATAGGTCAAGACGAAATAAAGCGGTCGACACTGTTGGAGGACATTCTCCTACTGTGCAATAGGTCAAGACGAAATAAAGCGGTCGACACTGTTGGAGGACATTTTCCTCCTGTGCAATAGGTCAAGACGAAATAAAGCGGTGAACACTGTTGGAGGACATTCTCCTACTGTGCAATAAACCAAGACCAAATAAAGCGGTCGACACTGTTGGAGAACATTCTCCTACTGTGCAATAGGTCAAGACGAAATAAAGCGCTCGACACTGTTGAAGGACATTATCCTTCTGTGCTATTGATCGAGACGAAATAAAGCGGTGAACACTGTTGGAGGACATTCTCCTACTGTGCAATAGGTCAAGACGAAATAAAGCGGTCGACACTGTTGGAGGACATTTTCCTCCTGTGCAATAGGTCACGACGAAATAAAACGGTGAACACTGCTGGAGGAATTCTCCTACTGTGCCATAGGTCAAGACGAAATAAAATATTACATTGAACCGTTGATCTCGGGAGAAAAAGGTAAGGTCAGCTCTCTTTAATTAAGCTGGAGCACATACTGTGTACAATGGCCGTGAGAAAGAAGGTGAAGCAGACAATTCCCAACTTGTAGTCAAACACTACACTTGGTGTGCGTCGCACTTGTCATTAATTTTGAACTAACAAGTTACCATGAATTGCATTTGAATTGGGCTTCATTTCCACCGGAGCCTCAACGCGGGCCATTGCAGGCTCCCCCGTAGGGCACGAACATCATGTAGCCGAGATATTTTAGGGTCGCTATCCCTGGCGCTCAGTTACACCAGCCACTGTCGAATCTGCAATGACATTCTGGCTAAACTCTGTTTCAGCCCACGTCAGAATCTGTGACGAGTCGTACCATTTTACTGGTTTTCACTTTAATGAAACTTTTCCTACCCAACCTAACCTAACCTAGGGTACGTGTTTCTAACCCGTGGGGCAAATGTACGTATTTCCAGCCCGCGGGGCAAACATACGTATTTTTCTAGGGTTCGTGATGCCGTATTTTAGCGTTTTTTTATTGAAGTTTCATTAAAGAGATAACCAGTAGGTTGGTACGCCTGTTTACGTGTAATGACCGTGGCAGATATGACAGTGGCAGATTTTGCAGTGGCGGAAAAAGCGTGTGGGCTGAAACATCGTTTAGGTTGAAAGCACGTGTGATGAAAGATTTTTAGTGGTTATGACAGTGTCCGGCCATGAGAGTGAGGTGAAGTGAAGTGGCGATAGTGCGCGTGTGTGGAAATAATTTTAGCGCGAAAGCTGGGCTCCCATATTTTCCACCTTATTAAACAGCATGAAATGAACAGGAGAGTATAAAGAAAAAAATGGACCAAATTGCAGAAAATAATTTGTTTGCTGATCAATTATTTCTGAAAGGAACAACTACTATTATTGCAACTTTCCTGATGTGAGGAGTGGCCGCCACCCATCCTTATAAACCAATGCAGATGACCGCCACCCATCCTTATAGAACAATGCAGATGACCGCCACCCATCCTTATGAAACAATACAGATGACTGCCACCCTTCCTTATAGAACAATACAGATGACCACAACCCATCCTTATAAAACAGTACAGATGACCGCCACCCATCCTTATAAAACAATACAAATGACCGCCACCCATCCTTATAAAACAATACAGATGACCACCACCCATCCTTATAAAACAATAAAGATGACCGCCACCCTTCCTTATACAACAATACAGATGACCACCACCCTTCCTTATAAAACAATACAGATGACCACCCTTTTCTTATAAAACAATACAGATGACCGCCACCCTTCCTTATACAACAATACAGATGACCACCACCCTTCCTTATAAAACAATACAGATGACCGCCACCCTTTCTTATAAAACAATACAGATGACCACCACCCATCCTTATTAAACACTACAGATGACCACCACCCATCTTTATAAAACAATACAGAGGAGCGCCACCCATCATTATAAATCAATACAGATGACCACAACCCATCCTTATAAGACAATACAGATGACCGCCACCCATCCTTATAAAACAATACAGATGACCAATACCCTTCCTTATAAAACGATACAGATGACCACCACCCTTCCTTATAAAACAATACAGATGACCACCACCCTTCCTTATAAAACAATACAGACGACCACCACCAATCCTTATAAAACAATACAGATGACCGTCACCCTTCCTTATAAAACAATACAGATGACCACCACCCATCCTCATAAAACAATACGGATGACCGCCACCCATCCTTATAAAACAATACAGATGACCACCACCCATCTTTATAAAACAATACAGATGACCACCACCCTTCCTTATAAAACAATACAGGTACAAGCGCATCTGTACCTGTTAGTTAATGGATGGGCGGGTGGTCCATCCTCACGGAGGAAGATGGTAATTGTGGATAATTCTTGATCAGCAAACTAGTTCTCATGGGCAACTTACTTCACTTCTTTTAATTACGTTCCTGTTGATTTCCTGCTGTCTATTGAGACAAAAATATTTCTGTTCCCGCATAAAAAATGTACTTATAATAAAAATTGAATGGTCGTGAAGTAATGAATTCAATTGCACAGAGGATTATGCACTGTGTCTCTCCCCTCCTCCCCCTCGAGGCGCCACTGCTCTAAGCACCCTCCGATGCCCTGCATTGTAAACCGGGCAGGCTAGTTGCCAAGCGCTTCACCAAGGGTCGCTAAGAAACCTCTTGCAAGTGTTGACGGCCCCCGTGACTACCAGGAGCAGGCAGGGGCTTATCACCCCCACTCTCCGTTACCTGAGCAGGAGAGACATTCTTGACTTCGTTTGGGTGCTGTTGGGAAGAAGAAGCCTATCACCCTCGTCTGTACGACGAGATGATACTCTCCCGGCGCACACTCCAAATTCTTTTGTGAAAATTTCAAGCAATTTCATTGAGGGAATTCCCAGCGGATGGGAATCAGTGACGGTAATATGACATGAATTGTAAGTAGACATAAACATATGTTCTATGCGTGTATGTCTATACCGACATGAAAAAAATGCGACACTCCATTAAGATGATTGAAATTAATTATTCATAATGGTAATAATAATCCCAGCTGTGATCACTGTAATCGTATGTAATGATGCGAATGCGGCTCAAAATTATTGGTCTTCAGAACAATAAACCATTTTTTTTCGGAATTGTAGAGGGGATGCAAAGTTCAAATCATCCATTTGACTATTGAATATAATAAAAAAATAACAATAAATGACATTGTCGTCCCAATACAGATTTTGAATGCGGCTTACAAATTATACGAAGAAATCTAGTAAAGGTAGTTTATTACTTGTATGGTCACAATTCTCTGCATGTATCCCTGGTCTACAAAATAGTGATTTTGAATAGTTCAATTTCTTACCCAAATTCGGGAAAGTTTGGACTGATGTATGTGACACATACCCACCCATACGGGGGTCACGAATCTTCACATACCCACCCATGCGGGGACTCGAATCTTCATAAGCCCATCCATACGGGGACTCGAATCTTCATATACCCACCCATACGGGGACTCGAATCTTCATAAGCCCACCCATACGGGGACTCGAATCTGCATGTAACCACCCATACGGGGCTCAAATCTTCATATACGCACCCATACTTGGACTCGAATCTTCATATACCCACCCATATGGGGACTTGAATCTTCATATACCCACCCATATGGGGACTCGAATCTTCATATACCCACCCATACGGAGACTCGAATCTTCACATACCCCCCCATACGGGGACTCGAATCTTCGTATACCCATACGGGGGACTCGAATCTTTGTGTATTCACCCATACGGAGGACTCGAATGTTTACATTCCTACACATGCGGGGACTCGAATCTTCATAAGCCCACCCATACGGGACTCGAATCTTCATAAGCCCACCCATACGGGGACTCGAATCTTCATATACCCACCCATACGGGGACTCGAATCTTCAAATACCCACCCATACGGGGACTCGAATCTTCATATACCCACTCATACGGAGACTCGAATCTTCATATACCCACCAATATGGGGACTCGAATCTTCATATACCCACCCATACGGGGACTCGAATCTTCATATACCCACCCATACGGAGACTCGAATCTTCATATACCCACCCATACGGGGACTCGAATCTTAATATACCCACCCATACGGAGACTCGAATCTTCATATACCCACCCATACGGAGACTCAAATCTTCACAGCTTCTGAACAATTATTACAAAATTTAAAGAAGGTGAGACTCGTTTTAAGGTACCAACGCAGCCAAGCTCGTTGGTGCCTACCAACGCACCCCAAGCATTGACCCCCTCTTGCGGTCAGACATGCAAGGCTCTATAGGTAGCTACGGGCAACGAATTGATCATCGAAACATCGCTTAGCTTTTGGTAACAATGCCCCCCCTCCCTCTTATCTACTGTGTTGAGGTGATATGACTTTTTGAGCAGTTTTTAGTCGATTACCGTTAGTAAAAATCATTTTTCATGAGTTGCCGAGTGCATGGTTAGCGTATCCGACAGCAGTGTCAGCCTCTGGCGCTGCATGTCGCAAGTTCGAGCCTCGGCATGGACACGGCGGTCATGTGGCGGGGAGATTGGGCACCTCCTCTCTCTGTGTCAGCCTAACTTAGCCACCTTCCTAATTAGAGGAAAATGGCTTTATGTCTATGCATACATACATAACAAAAAAAAAACAATGAAAACAATAAGGCATGGCAAATGTTTAGGGTCCCAATCGGTGAATGAGTTCGCATAAAATCATTTGAAATTTTCACAGCTCTTGGAGACAACACAACAGAATGATGATTTGGCGTCATGTTTCTGTAGTGCTTCATCTGTCGAGCTCCCGAGGCTGAGGGAAGGCATCAAAACACGGCCGCTGAACCCCCGTGGCCACGAAGCCAACACCAAGCGTCGATCGCCCATCCTTTCGTTCACGATCCTTGGATGACAGTGTGCTCTTGCTTGGAGGAAAAAAAACTTTTAACCTCATGATCATGTTTGGTGCAAAGTTTAATACATAAAACCGTTATTTTTCACTTTATGTTTGAAAATGCTTATGATTCGTAGAACCGCTTTTTTTCTAATTTTCTAACTTCGTACTCAACAATAGTAATTTGGATAACTTCTCTAAAATAATTACTTACCTTCCTTGGTGCTACCAAATAGTTAATACGTTTTTTACTGCTGCTGTGCGTCGACCCAGCACACCTCGCGTGAGTGCTGGCCATCTCGCGTGAGTGCTGGCCACCTCGCGTGAGTGCTGGCCACAGCGCGTGCGAGTGGCAATTAAGACAATCACGAGCGTGCGCGGTGCGAGACTGTCGTCCACGGACACGAATACGACGCACTACACAGGAAGATTGACCGGGAACTGCAGCGATTAAAACAGGTGAATATTCGCTAAATTATGAACATTTATCGCATGTTGGGGAGCAAAGACTTTCCTCCAAGCTCTACCCCCAACGTCGAAGGGAATACTGCGATATCCTTAGTTGATGAGTTACTTTCCTCCACGTCTGGGTCAATTTATTTTTTATTTATTATTTGCTTCCATGTTCCACCGGAGTCTCAACGCGAAGTTAATGTAGACTCCCCCGTAGGGCGGTATAGCCGGGTCAAGCTCTACCCCCAAGGTCGAAAGGGATACTGCGATATCCTTAGTTGTTGAGTTACTTTCCTCCATGGCTGGGTGAAGCTCTAACCCCAAGGTCGAAGGAAATACTGCGATATCCTTAGCTGCTGAGTTAATGCTAACACTCATTGTGGACGGCGACAAACACGTGAATATAAGCTAAATTCGGATTCTAATTTAGCTCCTGCAGGCCGGCTAGCGGTGGCAGAGGAATACTGCTCCCGCGCTGTTTATTAGGTTGGTTGAATGGATAAGCACACTTGATGTATATTGTTCCTGATAAGAAAATTGTATGTTGTTGAGTTCCAAAAAAGATTAGGACTAACAACAAGACTGGACTACCTCGAGATTGAGAATTTTTCGAGTGAGACCACAGTAAATTTGGGACACCTAAACAATTCTTAAGTCAATCACAATCATGTAATGCTTGCAATTTATAACTATTTGTACTGGGTAATAGTACATATATATATATAATTTGTAATCTGATCTTTTTTCGCAAATACAGTGGGTTGCAGCGTAGCTGCTACCTGATAGCCTTTTTTTACCCGCGGCGTTTATGGGCTGGCCTTAAACATTTAAGAGACCGGCCAGAATGTCTCACTCGGGGTCAGTTAGGCTCGAACCTACAACCTTCAGCTTCTAATGGACTTCTGTTGAGAGGAGAGCCCGACACGCTACCTACTCGGCCACCGAGCTTTTATATATATGCATAATATGTACACATATAACTTCAGGGGTGGCTCCGGATCTCTAACAATTGACTGTAGTAGATACCGCGCTGCATATCCTAATGAACAATATTGTATTCTGCCATTCATTGTATTTATCCAATAGGCGGGCACTGAAGACACGCCAATCCCTAATGAGCCCCGCCAAATGAGCAGCCTGTGGCAGTCATCAGAGAGGCCGTACACACGCGACTGACTTACAACACAAAACAGAGTTCATCAGGCTTCCTCAAATGGACGTTTCAATGGATTTTTTTACACCCTAGCACAGTGGCACTACTAGGATTTTTGAACTCAAGCTTTTTAAAATAAATCCATTATTAGTGAGGGGGAAGTAGGAGGTGGTATCGTGGCACACGATCCCCTTCCTCTAGCGCCGATGGGCCTAAGGACAGATGCACTAATTTAATACTGCAAAGGACAGCCAAATAAAATAAAACCAAAGAAACAAAACTTAATTCAGGAAAATTTACGACACTAGACCATGTGCTTCAAACACATGTATTCGATCACCCTCTTGACACATTGACGGCAGCGAGTGTCTTCGCCATCATATGATACACCGCACGCTGCCATTTCTCCTAGACTGCAGTCGTAGCAATAAATTCCGCGATAACCAAGGTCCCATGCTGTTGTGAGCCAGCCAAGGTCCCATGCTGTTGTTAGCCAGCCACGGGTCCAATGCTGTTGTAAGCCAGCCATGGTTCCATGCTGTTGTAAGACAGCCTCAGTCCCATGCTGTTATAAGCCAGCCACGGTCCCATGCTGTTGTAAGCCAGCCACGGTCCCATGCTGTTGTAGGCCAGCCACGGTCCCATGCTGTTGTAAGCCAGCCACGGTCCCATGCTGTTGTAAGCCAGCCACTGTCCCATGCTGTTGTAAGCCAGCCAAGGTCCTCCCATGCTGTTGTGAGCCAGCCAAGGTCCCATCCTGTTGTTAGCCAGCCACGGGTCCAATGCTGTTGTAAGCCAGCCAAGGTCCTCCCATGCTGCTGTAAGCCAGCCACAGTCCCATGTTGTTGTAAGCCAGCCACGGTCCCATGCTGCTGTAAGCCAGCCACGGTCCCATGCTGCTGTAAGCCAGCCACGGTCCCATGCTGTTGTAAGCCAGCCACGGTCCTATGCTGCTGTAAGCCAGCCACAGTCCCATGCTGTTGTAAGCCAGCCACGGTCCCATGCTGCTGTAAGCCAGCCCCGGTCCCATGCTGTTGTAAGCCAGCCACGGTCCCATGCTGTTGTGAGCCAGCCACGGTCCCATGCTGTTGTAAGCCAGCCACGGTCCCATGCTGTTGTAAGCCAGCCACGGTCCCATGCTGTTGTAAGCCAGCCAAGGTCCTCCCATGCTGTTGTGAGCCAGCCAAGGTCCCATCCTGTTGTTAGCCAGCCACGGGTCCAATGCTGTTGTAAGCCAGCCATGGTTCCATGCTGTTGTAAGACAGCCTCAGTCCCATGCTGTTGTAAGCCAGCCATGGTCCCATGCTGTTGTAAGCCAGCCATGGTCACATGCTGTTGTGAGCCAGCCACGGGTCCAATGCTGTTGTAAGCCAGCTATGGTTCCATGCTGTTGTAAGACAGCCTCAGTCCCATGCTGTTGTAAGCCAGCCACGGTTTCATGCTATTGTAAGCCAGCCACGCTCCCATGCTGTTGTAAGCCAGCCACGGTCCCATGCTGTTGTAAGCCAGCCACGGTCCCATGCTGTTGTAAGCCAGCCACGGTCCCATGCTGTTGTAAGCCAGCCACGGTCCCATGCTGTTGTAAGCCAGCCACGGTCCCATGCTGTTGT
>SDVV010014230.1:0-14862 GCA_016164225.1 Gammarus roeselii | reverse complement strand
ATATATAAACGCACACAATCCGCTTAAGATTGGTAAACTACAACGTCAGGTGGATATATTTGATTAGAATATAGCTTAAATCAATGAAAAATACATAACATAAGTATGAAAAACGTGGGGGAAAACATTCCTTGGTTAGATTAGGTTGGAGCGCAATCTCTTAACAAAGCCTGAATTGATCAATAACTTTTGAGTTTACAACTGCCAACGTCTCACAAACATTTATATAAGAAAGACTTTAGGGAATAAGCATCTAGTAAAGACATACGATCGGATAACATAATTGAGATGTGTATTAAATTATTGAATTTTTTTAACATTAACTTCACACAAATCCGGTAGATTAGCTCTCCAAGACGACATGGAACCGGACCCAAATCCAATGTCGAGAGGTAAACATAACAATGTTTTGGATCATTACATCTAATTGAGTGTATTTTATACCCAACATTCCATGAAAAGTAGGCGAATTTATATTAAGTACAGATGTATTCCTTTGATAACTAATCAAAACATACAAAAACAACTATAAAATAGCCAAATAAGATTCTCTACTCTACCATACCCGACAATTATTTAATATTATCATCGGTGTATCCTACCACACCCAGATGATAAATCCTACTTCAATATCCCTCGTGATCTAGTTCATGACTAAGATCATATACTAACATAATAGCCATAACGAAAATATCTGACAATTAACACTGAGTTCATTCGAATAATGAATAATGTGAGTTCCTAGACCTAACTTATGCTATGCCTCTAGCAGGACAAAATCCAAGCCCACTTTCTCATAACAACGAATTCTACACTGCTTCACTTGGTCACTCCTCAGCAATCAACCCCAGATATATAAAAAATTTGAAGGTAACACCCAGTCACGGGTGTTTAACCCATCGTCTCTGAACAACGTCGAGCAAAGTAACATCCTAGACATAACCAATATTCTATACACAGGTACAGTGGTCAAAGAGAGTGTGGCCATAAAAAGCTGGGCTTCTGCTCACTGACGACCAAAGTAAATCACTATAACAAACAGCAGCTTGTCGGATAACCTCTCTAACAAACACACGAAGTTAAAATCGACGTCCAAATAATCTTACAAATCACGTGGAACTTGGACGAACTCCAAATGACCACCTAAGAGTGTAAGCCACCTCTACACCATGACCCATCCACCCAGTAAATCATCTTCTAAAAACGTTAAACTATACGCTTGCTAGGGATCAATGATGAAATTTCACATAGATTCAGTACAGATTTACACCTCTTAAACATGCATTCCTATGATTATCGTAGAAAAATCATACAACAACAACAACATCAACAACTCTAAAAATTGCCAAATAAGATGCTCTACTCTGCTCTGATTCACATTAAAAATGTAACACATTATGGTATCCATTATAGTAAATCGGTCTACTTACACAAATAGGAATCAACATAACGGGGTTTTGCTTATGGGACGCATCTAACTCCTAAATTTTGATGAATGGTCCTACAATAAACATACAATAACCTAACAGCAAGGCCGAGTTTGTAACAACTGGGATCTTCTATATCTATAATAACCACCTCAAACATTGTACCAGGATGTAAGAAGATATATAAAACACTAAAAATATACAACATGTAACTAAATTATAACTGAAATAATGTTCAACATTTCAGATACAAACGTAATATATCCTACTATTCCGATATTGTATAAATAACCGTCAAATTGCATTGAAGATGGAAACTGTACAGAGAACATACAAAACTCAAGACACATACTAAAACGGTCAAGATATAATAAAATAAGAAGAATGATTCTATAACTGACCAATTATGCCTGAAACAGTGTGCTTTGTATAGCGGGTATTGGCTTTCAACCAATACCCGCTATACAAAAAATCGAGATAAGACTACCCGAACAGTCTACATACGCTTTATAACGAAACATTTGGAACATGGTAACACCGAAGTATCTGGTTCAAACCTGTATAATGCGTTATGGAATTTACAACATCTCGTAACGAAGCTGCTGCATCAATCCAAAACAGGGTTAAATTAACATTTCTTTAACTAAAGTAACCACATCCTAATCGTATCAGAATGTCACATATACATAAAAAATACCATAAGGATGCAATCTTTTTATTTCGAAGGCTATCCTTGACACCGTGAAATCTTTCCTGCAGAGCGTCCAGAGTGGACTCTAGTCACACAGTAGCTGTGTGTCTATTGCGATATATCCATTTGATAAACAGAAAGACAATGCATAGGGAATTAATGACCACAATTATGGTTATAATAGTCTGGGCATACATCGAATAAGTGGCTATTTGTTTCACCTGCAGTCCATGATAATTGAAGTCGATGGTAAAGGGGTCATCTAAGTTTATTTTGTTAATCAATTCATGAAGACTGGAGTGTACTACACTAGATTTGTTCACGTCGATGGTAGGAAGGCTTGTGGGTTCCACGATAGAGGCAAAGAATTTGTTGGGCTTGGTGATTTCAATAGTTACCATCTGTTTGGCGGGCCGAAGTGAGTCGTCAGTCTGCACGCCACAAGCTAAAGAAAGTTTATGTAGCCCAACGAGGGTGTCTCTTGTCTAGTGGGACGGGCAGTCCAAAGTTACTTTCGTAGATTCTGAAAAGTAGATTAGTCTATGCTGGTCCGTCTCTATCATAAAAGTATCTGTGGACCCTATTTTGTGGTAGTTACATACTAGCAACATTGCAGTTACGTTCTGTTGAAAAGCTTCCCATTCACACGTGGACTTTCGTTCATGGAAGATAGGTTTGATTTCCAAAAGGAGATGATTCGTTGTTAAGATGGAATACATGTTAGTTTTGTCCGTAATGATGTATGTATTGTTACTCCTGAGTATCACGTTCCGTAATTCAGGGAGGACAAGGGAAGTCTCATCTAGTTTTAGGGGGTGAGCTATTAGAGTAAACACTTCGTAAGAAGTAGTATACGTCAGAGGTATGACCATCAAGAATATATGGTGAGATACTTTCTGAATCTTCAAAATCTGAGCAATATGTTCCAGTTGATATCGGGATATTTCGAGTGGGAAGTCTAACGTTGGGAAATATTTACGACCTTCGATAACAATGTTATTCAGTGATTTTAGGTCAATTAATTCGGGAGTTAAAATACCTTCTTCTAGTAAAGATACGGTAAGCTCGCTTGATCTAAAAGTTGACCGGATATCCGTCAAACTTGCTACTAGTTGATCCAGATTTCACTGAATTGCTTTGTGAATGTCTGCTATCTCTACAGTATCGGCTAATTTCTCAAGAACCTTCTTAACGGCTTCAAAGGAATAAGACACATTTTTGGACAGCATGTCGAGTCACTCGTTAGTCAATTTAATTAGTTTATCATGTTGTTGTAGGTTGCGGCTAAAGGCGTCAATATTGCCTTGATTATTAGTATCAAAAATCTTAGAAACCAAGTAATTTCCCAGGAATCCTAATCCTAATCCAATCACTGATGGGTTTCGGGGTTGTCGTCTTCCTGGTTGTAAAGGTCTAACTTCGTACAGATAGTTTAGCAGGAATGGAGAATTAATTGGATTAGTAATGCTTTGTCCATTTATGGGGTCATTAATCGGAGTTGTAATATTCAGTATATTAATGGGGGCATTCGATTGATTACTGCGGCTAACATTATCCCTACTTTGAGTTACTCCTGCCTTTTTCAGCATAGTCCAGATTATTGTAGCTTGGTCGCGGAAGGCGTAAAATTTGGTCCATAGCTCTGAGCCACGACCATCACACAGTAATAGGTCAAACATAGAATGGAGGGTGTTCAGATATTCCGTTTCCAGTTTTAAAAGTACGTAACCGTATCGGTTAAGTTGATTTCGAGTTCCTCCAACAAATTTAGTGTTTGCCAATAACCGACCGATTTGCGATGCAGCGTCCAAATCGGACGAGTATTTGGATCATGTAATATTTATGAAACCTAGATTGACTCGGGATAAAAGAAACGTACCTGGAATGTGGGCATATCCGGGCCATGGGATGACAGTGGCAGGCGTACTCGCTGCGGCGGATTGGGGGGATTCTCCCGGAATGCAGGGCCTGCTTGCGTCAGTGCGATAAAAGTCGCAGCTCTTATGAGTATGGCAACCCATTCCATGTTGGATATTAGTGTATCTGTAACATATACATTAGGGGTTAATGCCTCACATCTTTAACTATTATAGGTACAACGGAGTCTATTCAAATAACATCGAATGACACTTCTTACTTTTTAAGGAACAATAATTTCTAGTACATGGTTGTTAGTAATTTAACTATTCCAAACGGACAATAGGAATGGTTACTTAAACTATACAAAGAACATAAAAGATAAGTATACGAGGAGAAAGGTATGGCTGTGGCAGCGATGCCGTGCAGGGGCGATGCCTGGCAGCGTGGGTTGTGATGCTGCCGCGTTGACCTTGTCCTTGGTAGGTGAGCAGGCTGCGTAGTGGATGCGGTGGGGCCGCAATGCTGAAGTGCGAGAGCAGGTATGACGGGTGCGTTGACCTTGTCCTTTTTGCTTGCGTTGGCTGGCCACTATGGCAGCTTGCAGGCTCTCCCTGGTTGGACTCGTCATGCGCTAACCGGTTTAGGCGGCAGGGTAGCAGCTGATGGCATCGCGGTCTGCCGACGGGTCAGTGGAGGTTGCGTGGAGCATTGCTGTTGCCGTGTGATTATGGTATCGGGTTGGACTACGTATGTTTTCTTAGTGGCAATTTCTTGGAGCTCCCAAGCTTTTCCCTTGCTTTTGATGACAGTAAAGGGTCCACGAACAGGCAAGTCTAGCTTTTGTTTGGCAATCTGCCGAAGGGTGGCATAGACTCGATCTCCCACTGAGATGCATTTGGTTGCTCTTCCCGCGTTGGTGTAAGCAGTGTAGGAAGATTGAGCTGCTAGAAGAGTGTCTCTACAGTGAATTCGCACTTGTTGCAAGCGTCGCATGTGTTGATGTAGTTCATCTTCACTGTACTGAAGTTTAGGAGGCGTGAAGGTAATGGTTGCTGAATCATATGCGAACAGGGCATAGAATGGGGCCTCTCTTATGCTACTGTTGTAAGTATTGTTGATTGTTAGCTGAATTGCTGGTAATAATTTATCCCAGTCATTGATGGCTAGTTGGGTTGTATAAATTCTCAACAGTTTGTTTACTTCTCTGTTGATGCGTTCAGAGAGTCCTTGTGATGCTGGGTGATATGGAGCTATTTCCACCTTTTTGGTGTTGTTGTATTCCAGAAAGTTAATTAGTTTATCAGAGGTGTACTCTGGAGCGTTGTCAGTTATCAAAACGCGGCTCGCTCCATAATTGTAATTGACTTGTCTTAGTGCTTCTATTATTGAGTCTGTATCCTTGTGTTTTAATGGAAAAAGGATTGTGTATCTAGTTGTGTAATCTCTGATTGTCAGTATGTACTGGTTTCTGTCTTCTGTTATTCTCAGAGGACCAAGAATGTCAGACGATATGGTGTGAAAGGGTCTGATTTGTACAGCATACTTTTCTATGGGAACTGGTAGGGTACTTTTTTGCTTGAGTGCACAACTCATAATCACCACAAAGTTGGTTTATCATGTGTCGCTCTTGCGAGTTGTAGAAGTTTCTAACAAATATTTTGAGTGTTCGTTCGGGTCCTTTGTGACCGGCAGTTGTATCGGTGTGGACTAACTTGAATGCTTGGGGCATTAAACTGTTGGGAAGGTACGGTACGAGGAATTCATCGCTCAGGGTTCCTCTTTTTATTTTTCGGGTCTTTGTAGAGTACGCCTTGGACTATTATTAGTAGAAATAGTTTTTGTCGTGTTTGGGTTATTTGCGTGGGTATAGTCGTTTCTTAGCAGTCCAAAGTGTTGTCTGCACGCAGAATCATTTATTTGCGCAGTTCGTAGTTCCTTTTCGGTCCACGGAACTTTCTCTGGAATGTAGTCTTGTTGAGAGGCGTTGCAGCTCTCGCTGCGCGCAAGTAGATCCTCGTGGAGCTTTGTAGTTAACGCGTTAGTGCCGTCATTGTCCACTGGTAGTCTGGATAGGGCGTCAGCAAAAATGTTTTCTTTTCCTTCTATGTAATGGAGGTTAATGGCATATTCTTGAATTAATAGGGCCCATCTTTGCAGACAGTCATCTTTAGTGGGTTTCCTTAGAGCACCCAACAATGGTTTATGGTCGGTGTACACGTGTATTGTAAATAAGAGAATTATGTGCCTGAACTGCTCGAGTGCATATACGAGAGCTAAGGCCACTTTCTTCGTTGTCGAATAGTTTTTCTGCGCATCGTTTAGGATTTTTGATGCATACGCTACGGGGTGTAGTTGTCCGTCGTGTTTTGCATTAGTATGGCGTCTATACCGGAATTTGAGGCATCCGTGTAAAGGTGAAACGGTAAGTCGTAATTCTGGAACTTCACTATCGGGGCCTGAGACAACTTTCCCTTATACATTTCGACCGCATTCGTCTGCTTTGACGTCCATTGAAATGGAGCGTTTTTTCGTAAAAGTTCGTAAAGTGGTTCTGCGATTTCTGCAAATTTGGGGACGAACATACGGAAATTGATTGCCGCTACTCGCTCATCGGTCATTTTCATGCCTTCCTTGGTCCTTTGATAACCGAGGAATTTTACCTCGTTGGCAAAGAAAGTGCATTTTTGGGTTTTGAGTTTAATTCCGGCTTCGCTCAGTTTCAGTAAGACGTTTTCGATCGTTTCCATGTGTTGCTTAGCCGTTTTACTAAATAGTATGATATCGTCCATGTACGCGATACATTGTGGACCAAGAGTGTCGTAGAGTACTTCATTAATTACGCGAGCAAAGAATCCAGGCTCACTCTGAAGACCAAAAGGGACTCGGTTCCACTCGTATTTGCTGCTTCCTACAGTGAAAGCCGTTTTTTCGCGATCGTCTGGATGTATCTCGCACTGGTGATACGCGCTCGCGAGGTCTAGCGTGCTCATGTACGTTGATTGACCCAGGGAGTTAAGTACATCAGAAATGAGTGGAAGGGGATATTTCAAAGGTTGACTAATATCGTTTAATTGACGGAAGTCAATGACTGCCCTAATGTCTCTGTCGCCGCGTTTGACTATGATTAATGGGCTGTTATAGTAAGACTTTGAACGCGAGATTGTTCCTTCTTCTAGCATGGTTTTAATTTTTTTATCTAGTTGCCTCTGGAAGGCATAAGGTATTCGGTACGGTGCTTTGTCCACCACGATATCTTCCTTTAGAGTTGATTTTAACTGGTCTCCCGTGTATTTTCCTAGAGGTTCACCGGGGAGCCAACATGCGTTTCTGTGACGGTTCAATATTTCCAGCAAGGCTGTTGTCTCGTTGGGGTCACCGCAACTAATGTCCTCTTGCGTCAACGGTTTATTGCAATCGTCCGCGATGCGAAGAGAGAAACGTACTCTCTTATTTTGGAAACTTATTATTGCGTGTCGTAGAATGTTCATGCCAATCAACAGGTCATGTTTTATTCGATCATTCTTTTAAATATTAGAACACGGGTGTTGAAACATCCCACAGGTGTCTCTACCTGAGCTGTTGCTTGTCCTAAAATATGGATTCGACTTCCATTCGCATTTAATACTTGGCCACTATAGGGTTCCAAGTCGTAGTCCTCAGTTCTGAGCGCGGAGTCAGCTACGAGCGTCGTAGTAGCTCCGGTATCGATGTAGGCTTTTAGTTCTCTACCATTAATTTCAACGTTTAAACACGGGACATTTATGCTATTCCCGTTCCGTTCCCTAGGGTGTGGTGTCCCTAGTCAGTATTGGTTAGGCTCGTCATTTCCGTCATAAACATTCGAGTCCCAGTTACCATCCTCGACGTCATGCCTAGCATGTTCGTCGTGTTGGTCTGTCGTAGACTCATCGGCCTGTGCCATGCACACGTAAGTTTGTGGAACTTTTCGTGGTGGACCGCGGGTATTTCGCATACATTCGCTAGTGTTATGAGAGTCTTTGATTTTACATTGGTCACAGTATTTGCCCTTGGCTTGAGCTAGCCTCGTTTTGCATAGTTTGGCAGTGTGCCCGTATTAACGGCAGAATGCGCATGAGTTACATTCCTTTTTTATATGACCGCTCTTTCCACAGTTAAAACAGGATATAGGCGACCGATTGCTATTTACTGCGCTAGGTGTCGTCCTTTGTTCAGTCGACGAAGGGGAGGGGGGGCGCAATAAATTAACCGGGGGTGATTGTTGGCGGGCTTGCCATATGGCTTCGTCCGGGTTGTCTTGTTTTTTAGCCGCCGTGAGCAGTTTGTAATGCTCCACAGTTTTTACTGTTTTTGACATGAATTTAGTTGACGTGTTGCGTGGTCCAAAATTGGACAGTTTGTCATACACTTTGTTCTCCGTTTGGGAAGCTACAAATAAGTGCATTACGAAATTCTGTACGATGTTAAGCAAAGTGATCGGCGGGGCGGCGGGTTTTGCAGCGGAAGCGGAAGTGGAAGTGGAAGTTGACGACGGAGGTGGAAGTGGAATGGTGGTAGTCATTAGGGTTCCTTCAGTGAATTCTCCCTTGGTTAGAGCTTCATTTTTAAGGTATGCTTCTGCCACGGCACGCGACGCATTTCTAAAGAGGTCATACCGCGGAACATATCATCTGACGTAAGTTTAGTTCCTAGTAAAGCTCGGGCGGCGTGTCTGAACTCAGTTACTTTAAATTATGGGTACATATTTAGGAAGTCGGATTTGACTTCATTAAATGTGACATGTCTGCCCGCATAACAAGTGAGTAATTTTATTGCGTCGCCTCGTTTTTTATCTATTAGGCTAAACAGGATTTGAAGTTTTTTATCGTCCGCGACAACACTGTTTGTATGAAATGATTCTCGACGGTTCTTAAAAAAGTTCTAGCATCGATATCGGGCTTAAAATGCGGTTCGCCTACTTTAGGATTACCTGCAAATTTTGGTAAATCTTGCAGTATAGTAAATGTGTTTACTGCCATTTTGTTTCAGAGTTACTGACCGTAATATAGAGTTACTTTCTAGCTTACACTTCACTTGTTTTCACTTCACTGTGTAAAAAGCCTAACACTTTATATATTCAGTTATTGTTTATTTAACGTGCATATTATACTCAAATTTTTCTGGAGTTCGACGGGTAGTACGTTCTGCTCCTTCTGTTCCTTGTAGTCGGACGTGATGTTCTCCTTGTAGTCGGATGTGATGCTCTCCTTGTAGTCGGATGTGATGCTCATCTCTCCTCTCGGCCGGTTGTTTCTTGTCTTCTTTACCTTTTTGGGGCGTTGTATTTTGTATTTGTAAACGCGCTGAAGTCTCGTAATATTTATTTCACAATCGATGATCTATTAAGAAGTCCCAAATAAGTTATTTTCACAAGCTAATCTTATGTTAGCTAGCTATCTGAGTAGTCAGAGTGAGGGAGGCAAGATCTGAGAGGTCTACAAGTCGTGGATAAAACTGCACGGAGGGGTCTGCGCTTTGGGAGGCAAACCTAGTCTGAGGGCTCAGCATCATGCAGAGCTTATACACTGAAGGATCTAGGCTAGAACACCTTTAGGTGTTTTTGGAAAGCCAAGTGGCCGCGCCTATCCTGGGATCCTATTCAGGAAGGGACCGTTCTCCGGAGGTCACGGGGCTATGAACATGTGGCGACCAAGCCGGGCAGAGACACTATATGAAAATTTTAGTGTCTGTGCTTGCAATTACATTTGATATTTCAGCACCCAAGGTAACAGCTTGAATTGAAGGAGGAAGGCTACAGACACAGGCTATCTGCGGTCGGTTCCTTGTTAGGCATTCAGTTTCTAAGATACTATTAAGTTTATGACGGTGCGGGCCGAAATACGTTAAATGAATGTATATTGAATAGGAATATGACAAAGGGCTAGACAGTAGGTCGGAGCCGACTAAACTCAAGGTGAAACTAAGGTGAAACTAAGGTGAACTAACAGTTTGTTCAACACGACCAAATATGACTGGAATAGTGTGCCACATGGAAGATGCAAACCTAAAATACTCTAAAAGTTTGTATAACTGTATGAGATAACTATTCAAGATTCCAAAAACTCTACGAATTCAACATAAATCGACCGATTATTACTAAGTATACATAACACAATATAGTAACTTACAATAAATCCATACCGTTTAGGTACTCTCGCTATTGGAATATCGTGTCAACGAAACACCGATTTATCTGGTTCAAACCTGGATAATGCGTTATGGGGTAGATAGATTCTCGTAACGAAGCTGCTGCATCAACCCAAAATACAACGTCAACTCACAACCTACCTATAGATTTCATATACATATGAAAATAAATAGATGGAAAAACACAGAACCTTGCCTAAAATTCAATATCAGGCAGGTACCAAGCGTCGAACCGCTAAAAACTCCCAACAAACAACCTTCGAATGAGTCAATCGTATCCCAACTAGATAAGAAATTAAACATATATGTATAGAAAAATATATAAAATTATTATCCAGACATAAATTATGTAACGATACATACACTAAACATAGTAAACATGCCATGGAAATAAATTATAAGACATACAACAGGTACGAGCAATCTCACCTAGTTTTCCAGTAGCGCATCCAACTTTTTGTCTAGGGGATCCCTACCGCACCCCTCCAGAAACTTGTTATAACACTATTCCTACCAGAACCGAATACATATATATAACGAGCAACAGTTAGTGACCAATTACACACAAATACAACCATCTAAAGAAGAAAAAACATATATAAATACAATGAACATCAGAATACAATAAAATGGTAAATGTTCAGAACATAACACCTTGCCAATCTAGGTCGCCAGCCTGGCATCCAACCCACAATTCTATTTCCGCTCTTCTTCCGTCTCCCCTCGCCCGTTAGCTGACTCACGCGCCAAACCAGTTCCTACCCGTCTTCCGCCGCTGACTCTAGATTGCACATTTTGAGCTGCTGCCCCCGTCCCTGCCCCACCAAAAGTGACTCTAGAAAGCTGTTCTTAGACCTATTATAGTTACTGGTGAGGGACCACAAGTTGATCGTTGGCCTTACTTCTACGACCTGTCCAAATGTGATTGTTGGACATCAAGATTGATTTATCAACCAAACACTTTTATGAACATGGGTATTTCATAACCAGAGCAAATTAGTCACCCGCATTAGCACCAATTAAACACATTTTATACCGATACTTTCTGGAATGGATTCTGTTTAAAACTGTAAGATGGAGAATGCGAACTTCCACGACTCAGTCAGAATTTCTCCATGTACGCTTTCTCTTGAATATTAGGGAGATGTCCTGATTTTTCTTGGAGAATTCGATCGATTGTGGCCGAATGTATCCTGATAATTTTACGCTCGTGTTCGCTTACGATCACACTTGTTTGGTTTCCGTTGTAAATAACAGCGGCTGATCGTTATGAGTTATCATGTCATTATCGTGTCACTAAGCCTCAATTGAAAATTGAGGCTTAGTGACATGATACGTCCGTCAACTCTGACAGTTCTGAGTTAAGTAAATCAAATTGGAGGTGAACGTTAGTACACAATCAGTCATTTCTCGAGTCAATTATATTAAAGTTACGACTCAGTTACTGCATGAAAAAATGTACGATTATTTGCCGGTAAATTATGAAGTTCTTGTAATTGAACCAGGATGCAAGTCCCCAACGAGGGGTCCCGCAATAGGTTATCATAGATTAGCTTGCAGACGCTAATTGAACAAGGATGCAAGTCCCCAACAAAGGGTCCCGCAAAATGTTATCATAGATTAGAGTGCAGTACCAGTCAGAGTACAATGTCGACGCACAAAAATAATGTATCCCAGCATCGCAACAACTAATTATCATGAACGTAATTAGTTGTTGAGGTGAGGGAGGTACACTTGCGGTAAACTTACCATACATTTCAATTAATTTTCGCCGTAGACGTACCTGCCGTATCTCAACAACTAATTACGTTCAATATGACCCCAACGCTCATGTAATTAATTCTGTATTGGTCTAGAATTATTGTTTACACTTTCATCTAGGCGGGCCACAATTCCGGCTATATTCAGGATTGGTACGGCTAAAATTAGGTATTATGGAATAAGATCACCAGCTGACTGTTTCTTTTCCCTGGGCCGTTTGTTGGGGTCTTAGACGATATTGTCTCATGTGACTTCAATAAACTTGATGTACAGTAGCGAAAAAAAATCGTTTACTATTAAAGATTGGGTCAATCTTCAATGATCAATTTTCGCTCGATATTTAAACTCATTGGAGATGTAATTGGTATTTTCCATCACGAAGGATTGTTCAGATATAATACCGTAAAAAAAATCATATTAAGTTAAATTCCAGGTGTGAAAAGTCTAGTTTGTTTTTTCGGTTATAGACTAACCATAAACGGATGTTCTTTTGATACTGTACGTATGTGTTATTTCAGTTAATATATTTCTATCCATACATATCGAAAGAAATATTTGAATGAAACGTTCCGGCATAGATGACAGGATCTGTCTTTTTCAATTACAATTTATGTATCGATAAATTTTGAGTATGGGATTTCAGTAGCAAATATGGTATCGGCACAGTTCTAGTCTCATTTTCGAGGCGCCCAAAAGCATTAGGGGGCGTAACCAGTGTTCACTCAGCCTTTAAAGTCAAGATTCACCGAGAAGGGTTATTGCATGTACCCTGGCAGCATTCTCAAACAGGAAAACTCAACATAACATCAAGGAATCCCATGACATGATGAAAATTATGGATCTGTTGCTCCGATCAAAACATCATGATCCTCTCTCTGAAGTAAAAGGCTAGAAGGGAGTGGGATGTGATAATCGCTATATTTCAAAAACAATTGCATTAAACAAGGAAACGGCAATCCAACATTCAAGTTCAAAACTCTAACTTTACTGAAAATCAGAACGTAGATTTTTTCAAAACATCATTTCCAGGGACCTGAACAACACACCATTTCATTAGTTATTCGTCGAAAATTCTTCGCTCTTATTGATTTTTTCGTAAGTAGTTGAAATATACAAGCAAATTCTTGCTCTGTTAAGTGCAGCATTCAAAATTTGACAATGTTATAGCTTTGGTGCTCAAAAAAGAGGTGCGGGTAGCATTTCCTGGTTGTCGACCGCAGGAAGTAACCCAGTCGACGCTACTCTACCAAGATCAGCTCCAATTTAAGTGTAGCTGGTGCTGAGACTTACTGATGACGAGCTCAACGTAACGTTTTTTGCCAAGAGCCTGTCTAATGACATAGTTTATTGTGTTTGGTTTCCTCTGCATAGGAAACAATGAGCCTTGTGACTGGGTGAAACTTAAAATCATCTCTCAGCAATCTTATCTATAAATAATCCTATTTGCTTATTCAAATTAGCTACTCACTAAATTTAATTCTGATGCTTATCTGCTATAAATGAATTTTAACATCCACCTAAATGGACATGAAGAGAATCGGGGAACCGAGGGATAATTTACCTCTCAAACTTGTACTCTGTCTGGCAAAAATATTGCAAACGTTAAAATAATTTTTCATTTTTCAGTGTGTACCTGAGCTCGCTGTCTTCTTCATGAGCAGCTGAAAGCTTGATCATGCGACCGTAGCGTTGCGTGACCAACGCTCTTACGTTATTGGTGGAGGTGCGCTAGAAGGGAAAAATGCAGGCTGTTTCTACAGCCGAAGACCTTTCAGTAGTAGGCTGCAACAGAAGAAGTAACTTCAACAGTAGCAGTGGCTGCAGCTCCAGCAACATCAGTATCTGCATGAGAAGCAGTATCTACAGCATGAGCAGAATCCGCTGTCGTAGCTACTGCTACGGCTTCTTCAACTGCAGTGCGGTTTCTTATACTGCTCACACTGCTTCAGTTGTTGCTACTGTTGTAGCAACTGCTACTGCTGTTGCTACGTCAACTGCTGTAACTTCTGATAATGTTATAGCCCGTGCAACTGCTGTTACCACGGCTTCTACAATTTTTTTCTGTATTCGTACTAGGATTTTCATTATCATAACATAATTAAGTCAACATCCTGCTTATTTCGTACAAGAAAAATATATATATCAAGCAGCTCTGATATCGGCAAACAAGTCGACGCGTTTGTATTTCAGTTGAATATTTGCTGCTGTTCTGTATTCACAAAAGACTACTCTCTCAAACGTCCATCTGCCCTTAAGGACGATTTCTTTCGTAAAATTTGTGTTTGTTCACCTTCACATGCAACCGCTACCTTCATGAATGAGACAAAAAATATATTCAAATGTGTTTCCGCCACCACTGACGATGGACAACTTCAGCCTTTGTATGTTTACAAGTCATAATTTATAGTTATGGAACTTTACCTGTTCACATGAAACTATAGTCCTGATACTATTCGCTGATGAACCATATTATTCATTCGCACAGTTCTATTCACACAATCAATTTGTAATATTTGGCTTGTCCAAGCACTGGCCTGTGCTTGGACAAGCCATTGTTGTAATGGAAATATAACTTGTTTGTGAACACTTTTTGACCCACTGTGTGTGTGTTGGTCAGACCAAAGGGTCATAAGTGTTACTTCTGGACTGATGTTAACCTATAGATGATGTCCCGCTTGATTCCGTGCACGAATTTCATAATTGCTTTTGCAGATTACTCTGATTATACAGATGTTGCAAAACAGACCAGACGACAAAATGCCGCTGGTAACATGGTATTACGGAGACTCTCCTCTGCGCCAGAGGAAACAAAATAAAAAGTTTCTATAGTCATATAGTTACTAAATCTACCACAATGAACTGTGGAGAGATGTCTCCCAACATAACATTAAAAAGCTGCCTGTGAGCTATGATGACACCCTCCGCGCTCGACGCGAGCAAGGTATTTGCGGGGAACGC